>JH814822.1:176307-194783 GCA_000296255.1 Omphalotus olearius VT 653.13 | reverse complement strand
CCAGCCGCAGCTCTTGCTCTAGTCGTTCTGGTTGGCGCAGCAGTGGCTGCATTCATAGCAAGAGTCTTGTTCCTTGTGGAAGACCTTGTAGCCTTGGGTTCGTCGGACATGATTATGGTTACAATTCGAGATGATTCAAGTCGAACCCCCAAGCCTGCCCGCAAACACGACCTGCAAGTCACGAGCTTGCCGGGCTTATGCCACGTGATCGCGATGCCGGCGGCACATCGTTGTCCATTTAGGCATGCGCAGAAAGTTGTACCAGCTGATTCAATTTTATACAGACATCTACGCGCAGCATCTTATCAGACCCTTGAGCGGGAGATATAAGCCAATTCTTCACGAATCAATCGAACGTCTCAGCTTGGAACTCGACTGGATATAAGATCATGAGATCGTGACTCTTCCTCAAGCATGGACCAAATGAGGTATGCTATGCTACTCTTGCTACTGTTCTTTCCCCTTGTACTCAATCCATTCTTCCGCACTTCGTCGATTCCTCTCTTCGCAGTTTGCCTGTCTGTCATTCTGCTCTCACTACAAGTAATAATGCGTTCCTCTTCTGTCAAAGTGACCGGAGGTGCCTGCAACGGACGCGTTGCTTTTGCAAACGCGGGCGCCATTAATCTCTACCAAAGTCATACGGCTTCTTGGTTGTAGCATTCTTTTTGGTTTCTGGATGTCCCCGAAAATTATACACGGCTCTCAATGGCTCGGACTCAACGGCCAAGCGTCAAGTTCATTGCCTATGTAAGGAGCGATCTCAAGTCTTGATTTTGTCGTTACCTCTATTTACGATCCACATCAGCTCTACGGGTCCTTCTAGGTGTCACTTCTTTACCTATCAACCAACGAAGTTGGAGCAGCAAGTTCACCTTGACCTGTTACTGTTGGTCCTATTCGGACTTTATTTCTATCGCGATATCTTCTTTCCACTGTTCACGTATAAGGTGTCCGTCCCTGATAAGTGCGAAGGGTGGCTGCTGTGGGTCAAGCACAACACCTTCAATCTTGTCGTAGGACCTACCGGATCAGAATGAGTGTCGGTGCGTGCGGCTGCTAAAATGACACAAGTGCGCCATCGATCTGATTTGACCTACTTCTAGTTGACGGCCCGGTCCGTTGTGGGATTAACTTTTTGGGCTATGGAACTTGATCTCCCTCATGGTAATCAAGTTTGGCGTGATTTTCTTCATTCCTGGAGTGTTGCTGGTCGTTGTTGGCAGTTGGCTTAGCCAAAATTACATGACTGCACAACTTTCCGTTGAAAGAGAAATGGCGAATGCTCGTTCTCCTATTTTGGCCCAGTGCGTTATCCGTTTCTCTCATGTTTATAGTGTCTAAAGTCGAACAGTTTCGGTGCTTCCATCGCAGGCCTAAGTATGTAACTGGCTCTTCTATGGGTCAACTCGGTTAGCTGAAATGTGACTAGCGCCCATCCGTGCGTATGGCGCACAAAGCGCTTCCATAAAGGAATCAAGCGTCCGCATCAGTCGTTATACGAGAGCCGCACGAACCTGATGTACTTTGAGCCGATGGATCGCTATCCGCCTCGATATTCTTAGTGCCCTGTTCAGCTCCGCACTGGCTGTATATCTGTTGTATTTTCAGTACAGCGACTACTGGTTTCTCCTTGAACGTGGGTGCTTGGTATCCATATATGCTCACTCCGGAGAGTGTGTTCTTTCTGCTTCGTTCTTGGTTTCAGTGGGATTCAGTATGATGACACTGTACCTTGTGCAAGTACTCAATGACTTCGAGGTTCAAAGTAAGCTGAGCAGTATCTGTTTGGCCAAGGTCGATACTTAAACAACCCTTATTCCACAGGTAATAGGTAAAAAGCGTAAAAGTATTCAAGTTTTAAAGAGTAGACGGCTGATTATCCGAAGTGTGGAACGCATTCGCCAGTACGTTCAGATCGAACAAGAGCCAGCCTACCTTGAAAGAAGAGGTGCCCCCGGCGTACTGGCCTGCCAGCGGTGATCTCCGTGTCCAGCACCTGACCGCAAGATACTCGAAATACGGGCCTAAGGTTCTGCATGTTATTTTCTTCAAGGTCAAATCTGGCGAACTAGTTGGTGTCGGTTTGTACCTCCGCATTCCTATGTCATTTCTTGAAGCTCGTATACGCGTAGTCGGTCGCACTGGATCCGGAAAGGTAGTTCACTATTGCTTGTTATTCTCCAATATTTTCTGACGATTATCAGAGTTCTTTGACTCTGTCTCTACTTTGCAGAATTGTTACAGAACGGAGCATGTACTACGATGGAATTTCGACAACGGATGTAAACCTCGATGCACTACGGTCGAGCACCACCATTATACCTCAGACCGTACGTCAACGTTTCACTCACCTGCCTGAACTCTTGTGCGGGACGCTGAGACACAATCTGGAGCCATTTTAATCAATACGATGATGCTACGCTCAACGACGCCTTGCGATCAGCGGGATTATTTGCGCTCACGGAGATTGTTCCTTGATATCAGATATGGTCAGCAGGTTGAGTTCGACAGTCCCAAGGTTCTAGTGATGAAGGAAGGAGGCAAGTTGTACGAGTTGGTTGAGGAATCAGAAAGTAGGCACGTGACTGTAATAATGTCTATGACGCGCCTCTTGGTTCACAACGTCATAGGTATGTTGGTTTCAAGTACTTAAGAGCGAGCTGCTCACTACCAGACATCCAATTCATATCCAGCTTTCTTGTTCGACTTCAACATGTTCCGTACGGCCATTTGTTCTGTTTCTCGTGCTTCTGCTGCCCCTACTACTGCACGGGCATTACACTCGACGCCTGCTGCCTATAAGACTGTCGGAGAGAAGGTTTCAGAAGTTGTTGATACTGTGCATCTTCTCTTATGTCGCTTCCCGTCTTGACAGTTAACTTTTGGGAATAGGTAAACAAGAAAGTAGGGAAGGGCCTCGCATCAGCCATAGAGAAGGGAGAGCATGCAACTCAAGCAACAAAAGACACGTTAGGTACGTGATTCGCAGCTCTTAGGTGAGACTCATGGTTATGAACCGAATGTAGGTTCAACCAGAGAAAAGTCAAAGGAGGCATCTAAAGTTGCCGGCCAGAAAGCCAACGAGGCAAGTTCTCAACATCTGATGTGAACGTTGTCGATGAACTCCCAACCTTGAACTTATTTCTTCAGATGGCCGCTGGTGCTAAAGCAGGAAAGGAGGAATTCAAGAAGGAAGTTTCAAAGTAAAGAATATCATTGGGTCATTAAGCACCGGACACTATCGAGTTGATTAATTTTGCTGTACAATCAATAATAGCTAGCTTGTATGAAGTCCTCATGGGACTGCTCAACTGTTACGGATGTGAACGTCAAAGCAGGGCATATCGAGTGACGTCAGATTTTGGTAGTACATCCTCACAGCAATTTGACTCCGTCAATAGATTATCTACGCTTCATCGCCCAAATTTCTAGTTTATCTAGAGGCTTTCCATTCTTGTAGCATACGAATGCCGCTGATTTGACAATGAAATCCAAAATACATACACCTGCTTGAAGAGCAGCAACAAGAAGTGGAGAAATACATAGTGATAACATACGTAGACAATATCGACATCAAGAATCACAATCCTCCTGTGCTAGTATACATGCATCTAATAAACAAGCATAATGATCCGATGGGCTTGCTTGACTCAGTCTCTCATTGACCACCTGGAGAACAGATTTGCCACTACACGGAACAACTCAGTACCGCACTAGTAATGAAATAGCGGGACGTACTTGATTGGACCATAGGCGACCTTGACCTCGGAGCGTAACAACTTAATGGAAGTTGGCCAACGGGAGAAAGTGTCGGATTCGAAAATAAATGATATATAGACCTTAGATTTCTTAGCAGGGAACAAAACCATTGCGTGAGCTTTGAACACTGAGAAGGGCCTCTCAGAAGTTTGCACGACTTCAATCTCGACGGGATACTTGAGTGATATATGTCGTATCTGTGAGCGAAGCTGGGTAGTGGAAGACCAGTAGTCCGCTAGCGTTTGAACTATCTAGACGCACCAGAGAGTGAGAAAATTATATTGCTGAAGGACATATCGCAACTTACTTGGCGAGTAGATATATCCCCAGCCCGCCGTACAAGTTCTTTTGCGGCAGCTAGGAGAAAGTCGCTGAGACGAGGAAAATCGTCCTTGTATTTGGTATAGATCTCCGGTAGCCGAATGATGTCTACCTTCTCGACAATAGGCAGGAATTTCCGGCAGGGTACAGTGACGCGAAACTCCGAGGAATAGACATATTCAAACAATTCGGCGCTGACTCTTGTTATTCGGAATTTATGAAGGTCCTCGAGAGCCTCAAGTTCATCTGTATGTATGTTGCTCAGGTTTTATGTCAGGTTCAAGACAATCTTTACGTACCTCTGAGGCGGAACACTTCAGCCTGCGTACTATTCGTCTGAATGTGGAGTATCCTGTCAGCCTCGGAAATGGCTGCATTGGCTTCACGTTTCTGTTCTTCGATATCCTGTAGGCGTTCCTGCAGCCACTGGAGTTGATCATTGCCTTCTTTGACTTCCGCCTTTAAAGCTTCCACTTCGACACTACAACTATAGATTAGAGGACAGGGTAAGACAGGGGAATGTAATCTGCTTACTTCTGTTCTGCAAGAGAAGCCTTCAATTCGTTCAAATATATTTGATCGCATTGCTCAATTTCAGCCACTTCGCGTTGTTCAGCCTCCAATTCCCGTATGACCTCTTCGTACTCTCGCTGAAGCTCGAGAACAATTTCATCGGCTTTAGCGCGAATCTTCTCCAACGTTTTAGCATCCTAACACCCAATAAACTGGTCAGCAGATGCGTGGGGCGGAAGAACCCGAATTCACATTCTCCAAGTCGGTGAAGGCTGTCTGAGCAGTATGCTTGAGGCCTTCAACCCATTGTAACTTCCAATCATACCAATCGGATTTGGCCAATGCCCGTGTATTCGTTTTTATGAGGCTTAGCTGGTGCTGTATCAGTCTGATCGATCAGTGACTAGACAATCACATAAATAAGAGGTTCCGTACACGTAGTTCCATTTGACCTTCTTGATCAGCTCGTGAATACTCCGCGAAGAGTTCTGGTGTCATCTTCGCTGCCTCCTCCTCTGCTTGCTCGAACACGGCCTTGCTTTGCTCCATCCATCCCTCCAGATCCCTGGAAATCCGAGAGTACAAGACAAGTTGTGGGATATCAATCGCCATCGCTATGGCATACTCCGACAACGGGATATCTGAAGGATTTCGAGCTTGTCGACTGGGTTCCTGCGAAGGATGCGTAGATCGCCGGGGAGCTGTCAACTCATCCATGAATTTGATATCGGTCATCTCGAAAAATTGCGCAATGGAAATTGGAGGCTGTAAGAATGTACTTCAAGATTGCATAACGGAAAATCTATTTGGATGCTTACCCTTTCGTCCGCCTCAAATCCGTCTTCTGGTATAGCATCTCTCCACCGTTCTGTTGCCGCCATGACCATACCACCGGGCTCACCCTCTGCCCTTAGCATAGATGATAAGTCCACAACCGCAAAGGGACCAGAAAATTGCTTGGGTGGAGCTTTTGGTGAGGGTTTTACGGTGGAAGGACCTTGTTTCTTAGGCGATACAGATGGTGGGATAAAAACGGCAGGGGGGTCTGCTGAAGTCACTCCTTGATCTCCAATTGACGCACGGGAAAAGACGCCGGCAACAGGAGCTAGCTCAGGATGGGAGGTAAAAGGCACCAGTGATGCGGCCTCCGACACTGGTTTCTCCGCCTGCGGCTGAGGCGCAAGGCTTGGCCGTGGAGTAGAAGTCGCATGAGGGGGAGGTACAATGGAACCATATATCCCAGACTCATCCATTGTCGAGTCCTGATAACCCATACTCGGACGCCCTATTTCACTGGCGGCACTGACTCTTCCCAGCATCTTGCTCAAATTAATTGTTTCATTTCCACCGTCGAAGTTATTTTCAAAACTTCCATCCGACACAGACATCGAGTCATTTGATACTTCGACAATGGGTAGAGACTGTCTGGCTCGCATTACTCGCTGAATGGCATCGCTGACGTCCATGTCGTCTCCTCCAATGACATTCACGTTATCGTCAATGTCAAGGTCGGAAGAGGGAGGAGCTTCGCCTGCTTGGCCCGAATGAGTAGCTTTGACTAATGCTAACCAAGCTTCATCTTGATGGGCAGGTCGTAACGACTGGCTTAGAGGCATAGTAATCTCCATTGGTTGAGAATGATCAGTGTCGCTGGCCAAAGACTGGTCCGAAATATATGACTGGGAGTTCTGGTCGCCATAATCTTCGCTTGTATCGAAACGAATAGGATTCGAGGAGATCTGTGTCAAAGGGGCTCGAGCAGCAGTGGAGGATTTTCGACGAATATTTCCGCCAAATGCCTGAGTGACATTCATGTCACCACTTTCGTCGAAGTCGAACTCCTCGTCAGCCATTGCCGACTGGTCTTGTTGTCGATCGAAGATAAACCCAGCAGCACTAGTCGACGTAAGGTCCATATCTTGAGTACTTGCGAATGATTTTCTGGTTGATGAGCGGCGGCGATTCGTTGCCGCGCCAGGATAAGCATTCTCGTCGTTCATGACAGGATTGTTCGGGGGATCATCTAATGAAGCTGTGTCAGGAGAGCCCGAAGCCTCCTGAGAGGACACAGATGAGCCAGTGACATCGGGTATATTGAAGTAACGCAGACTACATGTGGCGCTGAAACTGACGCGTCGTCCCATGGATTTTCGAGCGAAGTTATCGTGAATGGGAGCCTGGAAGTCTTGGGTAATGTCCATTGACTGGGTAGTATTATGATCATCGATGATTGCAGTATTCTGAGACTGTGACTGCGTGGATGTCGAACTAGGTTGTGATGCGGGTAGAGACGGTCTTGATTTCAGTATACCTTTGATTGGGCCCTAGCATAAACAATTCAAAAAGATGAGGACGTGGAATAGATAGCATTTGAACCCACTAGAGATAGGCGAGATCTTGTAAGGGGACTAAGCTCGCTCGGGACTACACTGTGTGCTCGCCTTCGTTTAGCTTTAATAGCAACACCATTGCTTTGGGTTGCGATTGCGATGGACTTTCGCCTGTTCAGTGAGTCTTTGCTGGCCACCATAATAATCTATGATAGCTGTCAAATAAGAGAGATAACCAAGATGTAACAAAGAATAGATGAAGAATCGAAAGATGAAGAGAATCGAGATCGTTGAGGTGAACAAACCGGAACGCGACGCGGTCATGTGATAAGGAAGTTTGAAGTTCACACGCACTCGCTTAGTAAGACCTGGACCGCCGGCTCGTTCGGCTCGGCATGCCGGGACAACAGAAAAATAGTGATCAGGCCATTTAGCAAGTTGTTTTTAAGGGCTCTTCCCAGCACCTGTCTTCATCCAGCTGGTCCATCCACGATGACCGCCAACGATTATTCCCGCTCGGCTTCCATCCCTTCGTCTACTGCAGAGGCTCTTTACAATCTTCCCTCAACATTATTTCCATTCGCTTCTCAGCAGACCGCAACTTGGTGGTATACCACTGCTGTCGTTCTTGTTTCCCTTTTGATTCTCGAGCAGACAGTATATCGATACAAGAAACGCCATTTGCCCGGAGATAGATGGACTATACCACTAATTGGCAAGTTTGCTGATTCTATGAAGCCGACGATGGAAGGGTACAAGAAGCAGTGGGATTCTGGCGCGTTGAGCGCTCTCAGCGTCTTCAACATGTAACTTGATACTGTCTCCCTACTAGTCACCAAACACTAATCATGTTTTAGCTTCATCGTCATGTCGTCTTCTAACGAATATTCTCGCAAGATCCTCAACTCCCCTACTTACGCGGAGCCCTGTCTGGTACACTCTGCCAAAGCGATATTGAAACCGGAAAACTGGTATTCACTTTCTTTACTGTGTTTATTGTCTACTTACGTTGTTTCTAGGGTATTCCTAACCGGCAAAGAGCATGTGGATTACCGCCGTTGCTTGAACATGTTATTCACTCGTAAGGCAATAGGGTAAGAGCTGCATTGTTAGAATGTCCTTGACTTACAATCGTGCTACAGAATGTATGTCGGCATTCAGGATGCTATTACTCGCAAGCATTTCGTTAGCTGGCCTGCAACCGAGAATGGGAAGCCGGTCGCAGCTCCCATCATGATGATTGCGCGATACCTCAACATGGATACTTCTCTGCGTGTCTTCTGTGGCAACCACATTCCGGAGCATGCTACCAAGGAAATCAGCGACAAGTACTGGGCTATCACACAAGCACTTGAGCTTGTGAACTTCCCCTTCGCTTTCCCCGGAACCAAGGTCTACAAAGCCAAGCAGGCCAGCAAGGTGGCCATGGACTGGCTTTCACTTGCTGCTCAGAATAGTAAAAAAGCTATTGCTAACGGAGCTGAGCCCGAATGTTTGATCGATGAATGGATGCGAATCTGTGCAGACCCGAACTACAAGGGGAGAAAAGATTTCAGCGATCATGAAATTGCTATGGTCGTTTTCTCCTTCTTGTTCGCCTCGCAGGATGCTATGAGTAGTGGGTTAATATATGGCTTCCAACACCTAGCTGACCACCCGGAGATTTTGAAGAAAGTGCGTGAGGAGCAGGATCGAGTCCGTCAAGGAAACTTCGATGCTCCCTTGACCCTCGAGTTGATGGATCGGATGCCTTACTTGCAGGCTGTCGTCAAGGAGAGCTTGAGAGTCAAACCTCCTGTCACTATGGTCAGTTTTGTGCTTCTCATCTCCAGATACCGCCTGATGGTTATTTGCATAATTTCTCAGGTCCCTTATAAAACCACCAAAGCATTCCCTATCAGCAAAGAGTATACCGTGCCTCCCAACAGCATGGTCATTCCATCATTCTTCAACTCCTTACATGACCCAGAAGTCTTCCCGGAACCTGACACGTTTAATCCTGACCGATGGCTGGATCCCAACAGCTCCGCAAACGCCAACCCTAAAAACTATCTGGTCTGGGGTAGTGGACCTCATAGATGTATCGGTCTCGAGTATGCCACCATGAACATTGCTCTGGTACTTGCAACAGCAGCTGTAATGTTTGATTGGGAGCATGACATAACGCCACAAAGTTATGAGGTTGAGTGCGTGCCTGTCTCCTTCCTTTTTAGGAGTTCGAGCGCTGACTTATAGGGGACACAGCATTATTGCCACCCTCTTCCCTAGAGACGGATGTCGTATCAAGCTCACTCCCCGTACTCATGTGTAATTCAGACGGTCATACACTTCAAAAGGGTTGTCGTCACACTCGTTTAGTGTAATTATTGCCGTATTATAATTTCGGATGCAGTCGTCTGCTGAAAGACTGCAAGATACGTAGAATCTGCTTGTACTTAGCAGCATACCCTTTCGCGAGCTTCACAAAGCGCACTTTCGTATAAAAACTATCCATGGACTATCCGATTAATCTTACCAATAACAAGAATTCAACTATATCTACAGGGTGTAATTTTACTGAAGTGAGGTAATGAGTGCTTAAATTTTCCTTACAAGAAGCGGAAGTGAGCTAGGGCCCTGTCCCTTGATACGAGGTCGAATGACGAAACTCTGGAAGGGTTCGATCTCATAGGGGCATGTGAAGGCAAACTGGCGGAGCAGCGTCACAGTCAGTGTCTGGGTGAAGATGTCAATGTCAATCTCAGGAAGATACAGGACCAAGTGACCGCTTGCCTTGATTTCACACAGTGCGAAAGCTTTCCCCAGACACTGGCGAGGCCTAGCACGAGTTGATCATGCGTGTAAGGGCAAGAACTCGCACGGCAATGAAGATGATGGACGTACCCTTCGCTGAAAGCAAGAATCTCGCGTTCATGGCGGATGCCTTTTTCCCGACGTTCTAACCATCGTCTGGGACGAAAGAGATGGGCGTCCGGGCCCCAGACGGAGGGATCGCTTTGTAGCACGTTGACTGGGATTTCTAGAATTGTGCCTTTGGGGATGACCAGGTGAGTTTCAGACGTCCCAGGGATAGGCTCTGATAAAGGAACGCTAATTGTCTCGGCAGCCTGTACACCGTATTTGTGAGTTTCACAAGTGACGACAGCAGTATGAATATCAGACGAAAAGCGGGTATTTGCACTTACCTCGTGATGGTTTTCCAGAACAGGGGGATGTAGTCGCAAAGTCTCCCTTACGACTGCATCAAGCAGAGGAAACTTGGATGAATTGAAATCATCGAAAGTCGGGTCTCCGGCTGCAGAGGTGATTTCCTCTCGCAGCTCATTTTGGAGGTTCACGTTAATGGCTAGTTCGTAAAGAATCCACTGCATTAAATCAACATCAGTAAGTCGAATGCAGGTCAAGCACACTGGAAGGGTCTTACCGCAATTAGCGCCGACACAGGCTCATAACCCGCTGAAATTGTGGTGCGCATCTGAGCTACGACCTGAGATTCATTCAGACTCTGGGCACCGGCTCTGACTACCGAGTGAATTAGATGTTAAGGCCCTCGAAAGTAAAAGGACTGAGAGACGTACGCATCAAGGCCATTAGACTGTTACCGTGAGCATCACCAGCAACTTTGGCATCACGCCACATTCTAGATGCGATTTCACCCAACTCTCTCTTAGATTTCCGTATCATCTCACCCTTCTTTCCAATTGATAGAATTGAGGGAAAGATCCAAAACAGTGCCCGCATGTAAAACGAAGAGAGCTTGTTCTCGTTGTTGGTGAGCCCGTCGAGAGACTCTGCGAGCGCATGAGCCCCTCCTGACAGACAGTCGAAGTCGTAGGAGAATGCGGCGCGGCCGACAGTGTCCAAGCTGAGAGATATCCACGTCAGACAGCGGCAAACATAACATCAAGATGAATGCAATTACGAGAATCGACCTGCCCAATTAGTGATCTCAATCTCCACTTCATCCGAAAGGCTGTCATCGATGAGTTTCATCCACTGAGAAGCCATCTTCTGTGATGTTTCGTAAAATATCGGGGCCAATGCCCTAACAGACTGTGGGCTGTATCTCTGACTCAGAAAAACAAGATACCAATGGCACGAGAAGCTGTGCGAACCTCAAGGCTGGCGCCAGTGACCTGCGTTGTTTCTCATGGGCCTCTTTACCTGTGTCATTAGAAATGAGTACATCGACTGTCGTCCTTTAGTATTTGCTCAAACCTTCAACCCAGAGGATACCTTCGCCGAGAGTAGCTTGGAACCAAGCACGTACGCCCCGCGGTTTCGGAAAGTCGAATATACCTTCCCCGAGAATGAATTTCACTGCCAATGGGTCAGTGATAGAAAGGACTTGATGCTAGAATGGAAGATACTAAGTTGTTGTAATGTTGGAATGGAAGTGAGAACATACCCCAAAGACGCCGGTGAACTTCAAAATCTTGCCGAACTGCTGGTGCCATTTCACGTAGTGAGAGCCTGGAAGACTATGGTACAGCAACCACTCTTCACCCCACAGCAAGGACGAAGTTGGAGGTCCAGGAACATGTCGAAGAGTTCTATGTACTGATGCGAGGTGGACAACAGACCTGCCGACGAAGAGGACGATAACTATGCTAATAACTAGCGCGGCATCATGAAGAACAGGGAACATGCTACAATATGAAGGCAGGGGCAGAAGAATGAGGACGAGTGGGTTGGTGAATGTTGTTCAATATCACACTGCCTTTAAATACTTGATCAGGCGTACTAAACGTCCCGCTTTCGGCCAAAGAATGCAGAGCAGCCAAAAAAAAGCACGTAAGTCTATATCAGAAGACGATCATTAATCACTTTGTCCTTCCTTGTCAGGATTGTTTTGGATAACGGCAGAGGGAAACTTGCGCGAATGACATACAAGTTCAGGCATTCCTTTGAGCCAAGGCTGTCCTATGCATAAGGCTATGTTGCAAGCGCTATACGTTCAGCCAGAGCGAAATGTTTCTTGAAAATAAGAATTTACACCTTCAACTAGGAGATCGAACATTTACCTCTGTTATACATTGATCACCTTTCCCCGCAATGAATGCCTACACCCGGTCGTGGGACAACCGAGTCAGGAACTATAGGCGCTTTCAAGTGAGTTGGCAACGATCCATTCGTGCTAAAAATCAGCACCTTTAGCCCAAAATTAACAGCAAGCGACCATATATGAGACAGCGGGATCTAAGTTGAGATGTAGTTGACACCTCGGGAATGGAAATATCAGCTCTCCCTGTTTCTCGGGCCCATCACCTAGATAGATGTGTAGGTGACTAGATGCACGAAGACAATAGGTCCGGGTGATGTGTTGTACCTGGATCCTCCATTCGTCCCCGCGGAAATAGGAAGACGTCGAGCAAGTTTGATTATTGACGGGTCGAAAAGATTGTTTTCATGATTGCTTCGCCTGTGACGTAGACAACCGTTCGTTACGAACCATTCAAGTCATGAGTAGCTCACCTGTCCTGACGCGAACACCCTGCGACATCTTAGCCCTACCTGGCCTTCCCACTTGGCACGAACAGCGGTTTCACAATGATGGAGAACTGCCAGAGCAATACGTAGTGGGATAAGTCTATACAAATATTTGTGAGCTCGGCGGCACTAGTTGCGATCACAGAGAATGAAGATCGTCGTATGCCGGAATCATACCTGCCGGGTTGAGAAAGTGTACTTCAGTCAGTCAGAACGAGCTTTAGCTCTCGAGACTCGAGTTCGGACTCGTTGTAGCAAAAGACCGGGGAGAGATTAGGTTAGTAAGGATTCTGGGACGGCTCCGCACAGAAATTGATAGAGATGCAATCAAGAAATGAGCACTTCAGAAAATAATATTCGCTTGGATGGTGGAAGATGCCCATTACGATATAAGGCCTTAAGCTCTTTAAGCTTGAAACTTCAGCTTCAAGCTTCAAGGCTTCAGAATAAGTCGTTATGTACTGGCCAAGCCCAGGAGGTGGCACTGCTAAATCGTAACCCCAACCCGAATGTCCACTGACTAGCGCGCTTGTCGTCTGCATCGCTCTTGCTGATTTACACACTACACACTGGCTTGTGTCAACAACTCTCCTTCATTGCATGTCTGTTCGTCAAAAGAAGAAGTCAAAAACACGGAAGTCGCCTGCAATCTCCAGCCATCCAGAGCCATCTCCGCCCCAGGATATGAAGAAGGTGTCTGACGATTCTATGGCGGTGTCTTCCTCATTCAATAGTGTACTCGTGGCACCGCGGACACCCATAACCTCTCGTACACCCCTATCCACTAGGATGTTACCAGAAAATGGCGAAGATGACGTGGAGCTGAATTTACTGGCTGAAGATGAACAGCGCGATGCCAGACAGGGATTGAATGAGTTTGGAGAGGAAGATGTAGGGGAGTCTTCAAAAAAACCTCTGTCCTCTAAAGATAAGAGTGCCATGGTTCTGTTATGTGTTCTCTGTGAGTTGGTTTCAACGTTGGATACAGTATGGCAACTGAGCCCTTCATTCGTAACAGACCTAATTCAAGGAGTACCGGTAAGTTAGTTGCGGCTTCTACTCTTCTTCTGAGCACTAAATGCTGTGACGTGCAGCTGGGGCTCGCTTTAGGTAGAGTCACCTCATTAGTTTACAGGCAAAATTCTCAAATATGCCTTCTTTTAGGATCGGTCCCATTCCTCCTAAAAGATAATTTATCGTATTCCCAGCTAGCCACATTCGCTTTGTCAAGCTACCCTTATTCGCTCAAACTACTATGGTCTCCCATAGTCGACTCAGTCTTTCTTCCTTCCGTTGGTCGCCGGAAATCATGGATTGTGCCCATGCAATTTACAGTCGGCACATTGATGCTCTATATATCCCTTAACGTACAGCGGCTGTTAGATAATGTGAGTTCAGGTTCGCTCTGTCCAGATTTCATTTTTTGAAAACAGACGTTTTTTCAGCCAGCAAATTATGTTTACGAATTGACGTTTATATTCACATCGCTTGTTTTCATCTCGGCTACTCAAGACATTGCTGTAGATGGTACGCCTATATAATGACTGTCCTGATGCTTAATTCATCGGTCGACTTTACAGGTTGGGCCCTTACGTTGTTGTCTCATGAGAATCTTTCATATGCTTCGACCTGTCAAACTATCGGCTTGAACACAGGCTATTTTGCGTCCTTCACAGTCTTCCTCGCATTCAATAGCGTTGAATTCACGTAAGTGCACAAACATACATTTTGTAATGTCACTACATCAGTTTCTTCAGCGAAAAATGGGGTATTCCGCATCTGACCTTGAGTGCATACTTGAAGTTTTGGAGTATTGCCTGTTATGTGGTCACTCTCTGGTTATTTATCTTCAAGAAAGAGGTGATTCAATCTATCCTTAGTGATGAAGACGCTTGTTCTCGCTGACACAAGTGCACTAGGACAAGGAACCGGCTACAGAAGCAGATATGAGCATCAAAGCTGTCTATAAGACAATCTGGGCCATCTGCAAACTACCCCGTATAGGACTTTCACTGATTGCTTTTGCATCTTACTAATTCGTTCTTACATCAAGATATCCAGTCTCTTATCATAATGCATCTCTTTGCTAAGATAGGGTTTGCCGCTAATGAAGCTGCTACATCACTCAAGATGGTCGAGAAAGGTTTCAAACGAGAGGATTTGGCCCTTGCGGTTTTAATTGACTTTCCCTTCCAAATATTTGGAGGCTACTTGGCCGCAAGTTGGTCCCGAGGTGATCGACCTTTAAGACCCTGGGTATACGCCTTCTTGCCTCGCCTAGGGTTCGGATTAATAGCAACGCTTATTGTCTACTGGTTCCCCAAACCGCCTATTTCACGAGGGTTCTTTGCCTTCCTGATTGTGCATACCGTTCTTTCGTCGTTCTCATCGTGCGTACGAGTCTTCTTGAAATTTACATTGAATCTTACCGAAATTGATAGTACTGTTCAATTCGTTGGCATCTCGGCTTTTCATACTCGTGTCTCCGATCCTTTGATCGGGGGGACGTACATGACGGTAGGTCTAGTCATGAAGTACGCGACAGGTTTCCATTAATTGAGACATAGTTACTAAACACCTTCACAAATCTTGGAGGAACTTGGCCCAAATGGTTCATTCTGAAAGGTGCGTATTTTGGGCATCACCGCGGAGCATCTTCTCAAATTCATTATGTAGGTGTCGATGCGTTCAGCGTCGCAACGTGCAAAGTCCAAGAATCCGCAACAGAGATTTCCGTGAAAGGTATTTAAATCAATATAGGCGGGAAATATACCCTGTCTGAACGCTTCTTTTTCTAAGCCTTGGAGTGCGTGTCAGAGCATGGACAGGCGGTATGCCGTGATATTGGCGGACAATGCGTGACAGAGACGGATGGGTACTATATCGTTTCTGCCTTCTGTCTTATCTTCGGGGTAATATTCCTTTTTATTCATACCATCCCTACTGCACGAAAGTTGCAAGGTCAGTGTTTCTACTGTTCAGATGGCCAACAGCTCTGACATAGCCATATCCAGAATTACCGCCTTCAGCTTGGCGCGTCAAAATGTTGTAGTAAAAGGACTTCTTATTCACTGAGATGTATGAGAATACAGTATTTGAATAGCAAGGGCGAGGTGTTGAATGTACAACTGCTTGCGGTGAAGCTAGATGAACCTGCCCTGAAGTAAAGTAGTAGCGTTACATTTGCAATCACTGTGAGAACAAGCACTCAAAAGAGAATTTTCAAAAATCACTGAGCTCGCAGACTTTCGTCTTTCAAAGTTATACAACTTGATCTTCGTATACGTTGCACAATGTCTACTACTATGCATTTTGGTCCTGAATGGATGCGGACAAAGCACCAGTCTGCTGCACGCACCCAACCTCCTCCGTCGCCTCCGCCTGCAGGCGTTCCGGCAACAAGCGCGTCCACATATTCCTCCCTTGTATCTGCAGCTCCTGCGACGCAACCAGACAGCAGGGATGAAGCTCATCCTTTCCGATATTCAAAGGAAGAAATGCTTAGAATCTACAAAGAAGGCGGGGGCAAGGGTGGTCTAGGCCTGGAGGTAGAAAGATGGGAAGGAGTGGTCCGAGAAGTAGGTACCGATCCAGTGGGATTGCGAGAAATGGATGAAGCAGAGAAGAAGGTGAGCATCTCTGTACTTTGTTCGTATTCTAGTTTTCATTTAGTGGAACCAGCTTTTTACAAGTCCACTGAATTCTGATCTGCGCCGCCGCCAATCCAACGATTATCTCCATCTCAACGTGCAGAATGTCGACCGACCTCGTTTGAATCATGCAAATTCTGGAACTGGAACTGGTAGTCCGCTTCGAGAGCGGTATAACGGATTGATGTCGCGAAGACGAGACAGCACGGGTACGTCACTAATTCTTTTTCTTTGAATCCTGATATTGAAAGACAGTTATCATGAAAGACCAACCCCCTCTGACCCCACGCAAATTGTCTTTAACTGGCCAAACACCTCTCATGTCTCCTCGTGACACCGGTCTTCCTTCGCCTCGCGGCCGGCTAGGCCATTCATCGGGTTTTGACGGAGTCCTGAATAACGGAGATTCGTGGGTTGCTCGTCGCAGAGCCTCTGAAGGACTCGCAAAGGCTACCACCGGATCTGCTCGAGAGCTAGACGAAGAAAACAACGGGCTGAAGATTAGGGAAGAGGAAGAGGAGAACAATCCTGAACCAGAACCAAAACAGAACCCTCAACACGGCTCTAGTGAAGTCGATTCTTCCTCTTCGAGTGCAATTCCTGCTGATCATCCCGAGATCATGGAAACGGGAATGGTGCAGCTTTCTGTGGAGGTACCAAACAACCAGATTGTATCACATCCATCACCTGGTGGTACTTCTGCTCTAGGGCCACCTCCTGGAATCGTTGATTTAGCAAGCGTTGAATGGTCATACCTGGATCCCCAAGGTCAAGTACAAGGTATTTATATCACGTATGCTCTTGTTGATTGAACATTAACGGTCGTGGATATCTTTATAGGTCCCTTCCGTGCAGACTTGATGCAGAAATGGCACGACGATGGGTATTTTTTACCGGAGCTATTGATGAAACGCACCACACTCGATACTGAATGGATTCCTGTCGGAGAGCTTGCACGACGTGCTGGAGGGGGGAAAGTGTTTCTCACTCCCATTCCTCCGTCGATTCCTCCCGGTCTCACGCGTCGTACTGATTCTCCCTTCTCATACTCAACTGATCAAAACGCATTTGCCAACGGGCCGTACCAACCATCACCCATACGCTCTCTCCGCGGTTCAACTCTGGATTCATACCTCAGTACAGGCTCCAATCACTCCGACTCTCCAGCCTCGTCATTTGGTGCCGGGAGGTTTGGCAATGGATCTCCTGAACCTTCTGCATTCGGTGGCAGAGCAAATCAATATGCTGTCGGAGAAATGGGTGGTCGAATTGGAAGCTATTCTCTTGCAGGCGGTGAAGCTTCGCCAGCTCTATCTGGGAGAGGAGCGCCTTTCGGTACCCCACCTGTGGAGTACCGATCGCCTGCCATCGGTAATGTTATCCAAGGAAGAGGTGGATCGCTGGATACCGGTTATGGGATGAATGGTGGCTTTGGTTCCCCAATGAGTCCGTGGCCTCCGACCACTGCATCAACCCTTGACGTTCTTAACGCCGGACGTGGTATTGCTGAACCGATATCGTATCGAAATAGCTTAAACGGTCTTGTCACTTCAAATGGTACATCGCTTGTGGGGACACCAGATACTAACGGATTCCATGGCTCATTTGGGACCCCTGGAGAACAGCAAATCTTGGCTACTCGCAACCTTGGAGGAATAGTGTACCCCGACCCGTCCTCACCATCGCCAGCGACCCACTTCACTGCCACGCATCAGATCACTCCTGCTGTTACAGATATTCATGAACAGCAGGCTGCTTCGAGAGCACCCATGACTAATCAATCTGGCGTAACTGTTGGTGACAATGTAGCATCTCCTTGGGGTGCCGTCTCATCCCCTCCAATCAAACGCTCTGGAACCTTGGATAGAACACAGCCGACGCCATCTAACACCGTTGCCACATCTCAGTCGTCACCTTGGCCCCATAATGGGCGAATATCTCGTTCTAGTCCTCAAGCAAATGAACCTTCACCTTGGCTTATGGCATCGCAGGGCGTTACCGATAGCTGGAGGGAGGAGACGGAGCATAATAAACACGCTGTCAACAACGATTTGCTGCGGCTAGATGTTGTTCAGCCGGCTCCAAATGTCGCTGAAGAAGCACCTCCTGGAACAGAACTGCATGTATCTGCGCCTGATGTCGGTGTCCAACTGGAACCTACACCTGTGATTGCTACACCCGCACCAAAAGGGCGAACCAAATCTGTCTCCCAGAATGCCCAGCCTCAATCGCAATCTTCTATCAAAACTTCTACAGCCGAGATACTTCCGATTAATTCGGAACTCCAACAGGCGCAAATGCCACCGAAAGCTGCATGGGCGAAAGAGGATGATTCGAAGAAGACTGCTGCTACCAGTCTCCGGAAAATCCAGGATGCCGAAGCGAAGAAGGCAGAGGCTCGAAGAGCTGC
>JH814822.1:162517-174924 GCA_000296255.1 Omphalotus olearius VT 653.13 | reverse complement strand
GGTCGCCTGTTCGAACCAGGCTGGTCGGATATTTTCGTACTCTTTATTTACCTTCCAGTTCCTGCCGCTACAGGCTCTACTTTGTTGTACATGTTCCCATCTATATTATTATCTATGCCACTGTAATATATATGTACACTCAGTAAATAAATAAGATCCGGCAAAGTCTCTAATCATGAATCATCCTGATAGATCGTGACACTCTTTACTTCCCAGTCTAAGCAACAATGAGTGCTCTGCATCTTGTACATCTATGAAACGACTCACAAGCTTCAGCAAACGCCGCCCCATTTGCTCGTACAAAGGCTTCACAAGTCGAGTATCCAGTGCGAGTGGCACAGCTCTGTGCTTGGCCTGGAAGACCAGAATCACTCCAATCATTTCCAGCCCAGTCACCGCTGCAAAGAGTTCACGTCAAAGCGCTGAAGAAAACGAACTGAAGTGTTGCTAACCAGAGAGTAGTATCAAATATCGCAGAGTGTTGATAAAAGAACGTGCTCGTATTGCAACTCCCAGAGCCCCATCTCGCCATGGGCTGACCCCAAGACGTTGGCAGAGGAGTTCCGGCTAAGACGTCCGATGGGATTGAATCACGAGGCCAGAAATATATAGCAATTCCTGAAGAATCCCATTGCACTAGAGTTCTCTTAACGACAAAATCTGTTGCGCAACATCGAGCTCGAGACTTACTCGCAAAAGCACCCCCTCCGTTGCCATTGAAAGCCGCGCCGAATGAGACGTTTGAGTTGAATCTAACACCACACCCTTGATTGTTAGTTTCAGCGGCAGCGCAGTTGGTCCCGCCAACGATACTGCCTGTAATCCCAAGAGTGTTGGAGTCTGAGGAAGATAAACTGCAGCCAGGATTGGTGTGGATTGTAGCTTGGTTGTTTGTATAATCACTGATACCCTCCACGATGTCAATTTCCCCGCCAGCCGGCCAGTTAGGGCCTAAAAAATTTCAACACGCATCGAAGACATAGACAGTATAGACTTCATACCATTTGTCCAGAATGCTCTTGCAAAGAAAAAAGGTAAGTTTTTTGATTTCGCACAGCTAGAAAGAGTATCTCACGGCCAAGTTCCACAACCGGTAGGCATATGAACAGCATCCAAGATGAACAGTCCCCCATCGTAGTTAGAGTTGGTTGTAATGCGTACACTCTTACGAGTCGAGGACACAGTCCCCGTTGTCTCCACCCGCATAATCGCATTGCCATTGGAATTGATTTCCGTAAGGCCATTAGATTCCTGCAAAAATTGTTCAGGATGTCATCGTCACAAGTAGAACAAGGTCCATACTGCACTGTCGCCGTCAAGGTAGTCAACAATACCTAAGTAAATAATGAGTCTAGTTCCGGCGAAGTTCAGCGAAGCAGTAAATACCGTTGGTAGGATCAGAACCCGTGAAAAAGGACCAGCCATCGAAAAAGTTCGAACCACTCTGGAGGCGCAAATCAACGCGAGTTAACATTGTTCCCGAAACGATAACGCACATGAGATTCGACCAGCTTCCATGGGGTAGAAACAGCCGACCCAGAGGGATTGCCAGCCGAAGCCGTCGTCGTGGAGCTCCCACTGGTAGAGCTAGTCCTGCTAGAACTCGATCCAGACCCAGAGTTGGTAGTATTTCCTCCACCAGCATTGACCGCCCCTGCACCTGACTTGCAATACACCACCCCCGTGTTCGACGCGAAATTCACCTGCTTCTGATTAACCAGAACGGCACCGAAAGCCACGCGAAGATCTCTTGCTAGCTTGTGGGTATGGTGCGCGGCGAACCGATGTGTCTTCTGCGCAGCGCGCGAAAATATATTGGCTGATACGACAGGCAAGGCGGCGTCCAGGAGAAGAACGAGATAGAACAGAAAGGAGCGAAAGGAGCGAAAGAGAATCATGAATAGGTGGTGGATTGTTTGAGGTTCGTAAGGAGTCGTCCTTTATAAGAGCCGATAAAACGTTGGAGCGGGCCCTTGTACAACTGCCAAGCGCCGTGGGGGATTCTTGACACTAGTCCGGAAAACCGTCTACAGAGATAATTGAGATGGGTATGTCCTATGAGTCCTAAGGTATACTCTGCTGGGGGTATATGGTCAATAATGAAAGAAAGAGAGAGCGAACAATGAAAAATGCATCAGGTCCGGTTCCAGAATCCAGATGTTTACCTAAAGCACCCTTTGTTATAGTACTTTCCCATGGTCGGCGAACATAATGCCTTGCCAGTCTCAGTCAGGCGGTGATATAAGCACTCAGTACTCGCTCAATACTCAGTCTGAACTCTGAAGAACATGCATATGCTTCAAGTGAAACGAAAAGGATTGATTTTATGTACATAATTATTCTGTGTCTCCTTCAAAAGGGACGTTCAATAGGTAGCGCACGACTCAGTTGACATACGAAAGTTCGACAGTTGATGCTGCTACTAGACAGAACAGCTACATAACGATGGGCGAAAAACGAAAATAGAAAAGCATGTGCACGGCTTATCGAACGAGCGAAAAGTTCAATGAAAAATGCAAATAGTGTGGACAAAAAGAAAGAGTCAACTACGCTGAAAAGCAAGCCAACATAATAATAGCTATGACTAGTAAACACAAGATGGGTAGTGGTTGAATATCACCCCCAACTACCAACCCAAAATAACAAAGAGATAGCTCTCGGGGAACTGTCCAAAAATGCTGCATATAAAACCACAACTGCCCAGCAGCCACTAGCGATGCGACCCTGGCGCAAACGCCTCTCTCACACTTCGCCTTAGTTCCTCATGCTCCCTTGCAGAACTCGCCACCGAGGATCCAGGTTGCATGTGAGAAGGCGTCAGACTAGAAGGAATAGCGCCATCCAGATCTCCGTCCACGAATTCTAGGATTCTTCGAGCAAGCAGTTGAATTTCGCTCTGACCATCAGCGGTCTCTGTGTCGTCGTACGAGTGAGAACGATGAGATCCAACCGACGAAGAAGGGGTCGATGCTTGGGAAGTAGCAAGGTTTCTAATATTTGGCACAAGGAGAGAGGAGCTTCGGATGTTGCTAATTAATTGTGGGTCTTGACAACATGCGACCGTGTCAGCTTCAATGTGCGAACCAGAAGGAAAAGACTTACCTCCAGATTCGAGAAGTTGGACAATTGTCCATACAGCGATGTGCTGGAAGGTGGCATCAGGGCTACTTAGAAAGCGATAAAGATATTTGTGCATTCCGCCATCGGGCTTCTCCCAGACGTCATTGAAGGCCGAGTAATCGTCATCTGCAGACCTACCATCTATTCAAAAGATTTCAGTTTCCAGTCCTTGCATATCAGACAGAATGTCGAACCTTTCGATGACAAGTTGCCAAGAGCCGCAGCGCTATTACCCTGCACTTCTGAGCTTGGTGAATTGGTGAGCGGTATCAGCACTTCACATATACCCATCTCCAACAACTGACCCTTCAGCTCGTCTACAGACCATATCGCGATCAACTTGATGAAATCACGCATTATGATAAATTCAGACGCACCGCTCAGAGCTAGAACAGCCACGCATGCGGTCATCTCACTTTGCACGTTCATGGGAACTTCAAGTACCAACTCCTTGATCGACTCGACAGCACCGGCCTTCACAATGGCAGTCTTATTCTTCTCGGAGCTTGCTGCCAGATTACGAAGCGTTGAGATAGCATGGCATTGTACTTCTTCGTTGTCTTTGAAGGAGAGGAGGTTGATAAGCGGCTGTAGGAAGCCAGACTCGATGATGGGAGATTCATTCTGCGGATGTATCGACACATTCCGCACGCACGCGGCCGAAGAGAGGATAAGAGGTAAGTATGCGGACTGGAGGAGTCGAAGCAGCGATGAGAGACCGTCAGATCGTACAATCTCGAGCTGATATTTTTCTATAGCGCAAAATGAGTTAGTCCCGCTCTAAATCAGAGATATCGCCACGTACCGTCACTAGCAAGATTGCGAAGAGCTAGAGCAGCTTGACATTGTACTTTCAAGCTCGGACTATCCATCAGCATCACTAAACTCATCACCAATTTGGGTTCGCTTTGAGCTAATTTCTTCCTGTTTGCACCTATGAAATACAATGATGATCAGAGAGGCGGCTCAAAATTCGAACCATTAGGCAGTTACCGTCT
Source organism: Omphalotus olearius VT 653.13 (assembly GCA_000296255.1). Lineage (NCBI taxonomy): Eukaryota > Fungi > Basidiomycota > Agaricomycetes > Agaricales > Omphalotaceae > Omphalotus > Omphalotus olearius. The sequence continues at coordinate 170,806 of JH814822.1, read as the reverse complement.
ACTGCGATATTGCTCAATGCTGTCGTACAATAGTACTGCACGTCGGTGTCGGGCGAATTTAGCAGGCTCACAAGAACCGGTATTGCGCCAGCATTAACCAGTTGCTGCCTATTCTCGTCTGCACGGTTTTCAATGGCAAGGTCCACTGTTTAAAAGGAAAACAAATCTAACCAGAATGTGTCATATTCAGGAGTGCGCCAGTAGCATTTCTCTGAACACGCATGTCCTTCGACCGAGCCAACCGTGTGAGAGGAACCAATGCGCCAGACTTGGCGATCTTCGTCTTGTTGTCATCTGTGAGGGCATACATCAGCCCTACAGCTACTATTCGAGGGCGTGAAAGCTCACCATGCGTTGCCAGATTCGTCACACAACCAACGGCATTGCATTGTACTTCCACATTAGGACTCAGCATCTGGCGAATGAGAGGTTCGAGGCCGCCAAGTTTGACGATGAGAAGTTTGTTGTCGGCTGAGAGGAGGTGCAGAGCTTGTAAGAAAAGGGGATCTACACTGAAAGATATACTCACTATTCACTGCCAGATTGCCTAGAGCCGCGCTGGCAGCCCGTTGAACTTCCGTGTCGTGACTACTGAGCAAGAAAAGGATAGGGTCCAGAGTGTCCCGACCAACTGGGCGCACTTCCTTCTCCGTGATCTCAGCGAAAGCCAAAGCGGCACTCCTCTGCAGGTCGACATTGTCAGAGAAGGAAAGTGTTGTCAGTGCAGAAAGAGGCGAGCCGCTGAAGAAGTTAGTGGTGGTACGGTCTATAAATATGCGAATTTAGCAAATGGAGATCAACATGTTCTTGAAACAAAGACTCACTCTCTAGATATTGAAGGAGATCTGCCACAGCCTCTCTCTCGTTCTCTAACAGTAGCGGCTCATAGGCTTGAGACCTACGCGACCCAACTGAAAAGAATGAGAAAATGAGTTTGCAGAAAATCGAACGATACGTACAGCAGGATTCACAACAACTGGAGACATTGCCCATGATTAGGAGAGGAGAATATCAATACAGAGTAACTACAAAGCTCGAGGCTGGAACCTGACAGCTTGTCGAGGAGGGCGGCAGCGACTAAGGTAGTACTGCTTAAAATTAGCTGCTAGCGGCCTTCCCAACCAATCGGCAAATGCCGTTGGTTGCGTGAGTCAACAGTCACGTTCCGTCACACAGGCCTAGAACCTGCCTAGATCACGTACCCCCGACAAGCCTGCACGTGACCTTCGTCACGTCACGTAGCTGCACCGCCACCCCACCTCAATCTTCGATGGTCATTAACGTTAACTGACCCACCGTCGCAAAGCTGTAGAGATGATTTTCATCGCCTTCAGACGATCGCAGCTTCCGCAGCAACCTACTGCGGCTCATTTTCTCAACTTCGTCCTCGAATTTTGGCCGCTTAATTAATACACGGAGTATAAAGCAGGATGTCATTGTAGATCACAGCGTCATTCCATGAATACAGCACTGGCAGCTTGCAACGAAATCGAGTCTCAAGAGGAGCTTGAGGTAGTGACTGTCAGTGCTTGCCAACAGCATACCGCGAGCGTCATCTTCATGCATGTATGTATGTCTCATCTATAGATCTCTACTTTCTCTCTGACTGTCACCAGGGTCTAGGACAGTCTAATTTGACTTGGAGAATGGTAATCAGCGAAGCTCTCGCGCCAAGGCTTCCGAATGTGAAATGGATTCTTCCACAAGCGTGAGCATTCTCCCCACTTCGTTGCGGAATTATGCAGCGTATGCACCATCTCTCAGGCCCAAACGCCCCGTTTCGCTGAATCAGGATGCTCTACGACCAAGCTGGTTTGATATTGCACATTTACCTCCTAAGCCACATGAATTTGACGAGGTCGCAATATCAGAATCCATTTCTGTTGTGGAAAGCCTCATTCTCAAAGAAGTTCACGACGGAATGGATGCACGTCGCGTGGTTCTGGTGGGATTCAGTCAAGGAGCAGCGCTTAGTTTGATGACTGCACTCACGACGTTACACGAATTGGGCGGTGTTGCAAGTTTGTCTGGATGGATACCTGTTCGTGTGAGGGACGTGAGTAACCGTTCGTTTTATTTCCTTGATGTTACTTTGAATATTCAATCCCATTCAGCAAGTGATACATGCTTCTCCTGCCCTACCAATCCTTTGGTGCCACGGAATAATGGATGACGAAATTCCCATATTTTACGGACATGATGCTGTTTCATTCTTGAAGCATTCGGTTGGGATAGCGGAGCACCGAGTTTGTCTCAAGACTTACAATGCTTTGAAACACAACATATGTGATGAAGAGTTGGAGAATCTTGCGACCTGGTTGCAGAACGTTACTTCTTGCCCGCTACGTCAGGGGTCGTATGCTGAATAGGCGGAGCGTATTATATCTTTTCAAAGTTGTTACGTTTGATACAGTTTGGATAATTTGAAAGCTTTGAATTCTTAGTGTAGACCACTACAATTGAGTCCGAAGTCTGCATGTGGCAATTAGACAGCAATCAGATACCATAATCCCGACTATTCGACCCGACATTGCTGCATGGCTGCTGCGGCATAGATATCGATACATCTCTACTTTGTATGTTTCTTCGACGATTTCGCTTTTCACTCGACACACTCCGCCAATATAAATATTCATATCCGTACACCAGAACTATGGCTTCCATTTCTCTGCAGCATGCCTCTCTTGGCCCAATAAATATACCTCCCGAATTGAAGGTGCAACTGACGGACACAGAAGAGAAGGTTTGCGCTTTGCTTGATGCGTGTCGAGATCGTCTAGAACGTGACAAGGGAGTATCCACGACCTGCAGAATAGCGGGAGGATGGGTTCGGGATAAGGTCAATATCATGTACCCTCTTTTATCACTCACAAGCTCAACCGTATGTGCTCAACCAGTTGCTGGGCTCCCAGAGCAACGATATTGACGTTGCCCTTAGCAATATCATGGGCCTCGCGTTCGCACAACATTTGGCTGAATTCGCATCTCAACAAGGAGTAGAAATTGGCACTATAAGCAAGATTGCTCAAAATCCTGATCAGTCGAAGCACTTGGAGACAGCTACGTTCAAGGTTTATGGTTTGGATCTCGATCTAGTCAACCTCCGTAGCGAAGAGTATGCTGCCAACAGTCGGATACCTACTGAGGTGGTACGTTCCTCTTCCGGTACATCAACAACTATGGGTATGACGGTTCATCTAAAGTCTTTTGGTACCCCCCTTCAAGACGCCTTGCGACGCGACATCACAATCAATGCACTGTTCTATAACGTGCATACGCGCGTAGTGGAGGATCATACAAAGAGTGTGAGTCGTTAAATAGTCGAGACAAGGGTTATTAATATCTGAGTATCAGGGTCTAGATGATCTACGAAACGGAATAATTCGTACCCCGTTGCCTCCGCAGGAGACATTCCTCGATGATCCATTGCGGATACTCAGATGTGTACGCTTTGCCAGTAGATTTGGGTTCAAGTTGATGCCAGAACTAGAAAATGCAGCGAAGGAACCGAACATCCAGGTACATTGCTTGTGAATCAGTATATTTATCCTCACTCTTCATTTGTTCATTTGAAGGAAGCCCTTGTCTCGAAGGTTGCACGCGAAAGGGTTGGAATAGAAGTTTCGAAAATGATGAAAGGTCGGTATACTACCTCACTGCACGGTTGCACTCTTGACAACTGTGCCGTGCATTTTAGGGCGTGATCCACTGCAAGCAATCCGTTTCATCAATTCGCTTTCTTTGTATAGCTCCATTTTCTCCCTCATCGCGCCTGAAATTACTAGGACCCTTTCGTGTCAGCCAGGCCCAGAAATCGAATCGCTCAAAGCTGCCTCTATTCTTCAAACACTTCTCTCCCCTCCGTCTTTTCGAAGTCTACCTCCAATCCATCCTATCCTTTTCACAGCAGTCAACGAGGACCCTACCTGTAAAGATCGTCTATTCCTTGCCGCAGCGCTGACTCCTTACCGGGGCGTCAACTATATTGACAAGAAGAACAAAGAAGTTCCTGCTGTAGCGTATATAATCCGGGAATCACTCAAACTAGGCGCGCAGAATCACTACCTGGATGGGATTCCTTCCCTGTTTGCAGCGAGCGAGCTGCTGAAAAATCCAGACTTGACGCACGAACGATTCCAGCGAACATCCGAGAGAGCAGCCATTGGTACGTGGCCAAATGTCAATCTCCCAATCACATTTTAAACAGTGGTCTGTACAGGCAACTTACTGAGAGAGAAGGTCGTTCATAACGCGAACACTGGATCACACTGGACAAGTTCTGTATTATTCTCACTTGTGCAAGAGCTGGTTTCGACTTGTGATACCCTTGATGATGGTCTTGCAGGTAAATCTTACCTCGACTCATTCCCGGTCGCTAATTGAGTTCGGCAGCATCGGATGCCACTGAAATCGTTAAAAAATACAACGCATTCGTAGGTCGAGTCGAAGAGCTTGGCCTACCAAAAGTGATCGATGCAAAACCCCTTCTCGACGTAAGTTCTTTCTTTTCTCCGTCCGTCACCCGTGTCACGCAACGAGCTTTCATTTTTGTAGGGTCGAGAAGTTGTTTCACTTCTCAATGTCAAACCTGGTCCATGGACGGGCCAAGTACTTGCTCGTGTCATGACCTGGCAACTGGAGAACCCGAAGGGCTCGAAGGAGGAATGTACTTCATGGTTGAAGGAGCAACTCTCTACTGGCGAGGTCTTGAATGGTGAAGTAGGTCAGCAGCCAGCGAACAAAAAAGCACGAATACATTGATCAGTAGGAGTATAGTTGCTAGTCATCCGGTACAAGTTATAAATACATGGGATAGCGCGAAGAATAACTTCACTACAGGATGATGCATACGTGAGGTTCGGTGAATATAGACACAGCTCTAGTTGTGGCATGGTTAAAGGAAGGTGTGTATAGCGAAATCATCAGAATCACGAGTGTTTTTCGTTTGTCTACAACAATTGCGGCGCGATTCAAGTCTCTACTAGGACCTAGCCACAGTTCCCGTACGACAGCGTCTAATAACTTGAGGTATAGCCAGATATCGATAGGAGATCGTGATATCCGAGTTCTTCGGGCTTAAAAAGAGAGTACTCGGCGGGGAGAGTCTCCTCAGAAGAATGAAAGGCTGGAAAATCAGTCATAGGGTCAAACTCATCAAAGCCAAGGGCGGAGTCAGACAACATGATCTGCTTCTCTTGAACATGATGAACCTGTGGCTTGAATCCAAATTGCGAGTCGACACGATCATAACAGGGAGGCTGAGGCGCCTCGTGATATGGCGCCATTGCCACTCTAATTTCCTGTTTGAAGAAGGAACGTCATATAATATCAAACCGAAAACTAGACGAGAACTTACCATGTCTTTGAATGGTGCTTCGTCAGGAGAAGGAACATCTTCTGAAGAAATGGATGTGTCGGGGGCATCAGGGTACATGAGAGCGTAGCCATCATCAGAAGGCGACTCAGAGGATCGTTCTTCACCGATTCCCCTAGTAGACAGACAAGGGGACTTCAAATCGCGGTGTGGAAGAGGCTGCGGCAATTCGACTTTGACGAGAACCGAAGTCTCTCTTGTAGATGGAGAGGAGGTGCGACATTCTCCAATTTTTTCAAGCTTCTGACCACGGATCAAGCGCGAAGCAAGCTCCTCACAGCTGTCGATTTCTGTCTGTCTATCCTGTGAAGATTTCATCCTCGCTGCTTTCGCTCGGCGCATACCAGGTGAATATTTGTAGTTTGGAAACTGCACTGCGTGCTGCTTCTTTCTAGTTATCGCCTGCTTTTGATAATATTCTCGGGTTGCCGGAGAAGCTTCTTTCCAGAGATTGGCTGCGAGACGACTAATCTGACGATGATCTCTCTCAATAGGATTGTCCTTCTGTCTTTCCCAGAAATCAGATCGAAAAAGGATGAAGGCGTTAGGAGGGCGAGGGATGTGAGAGTCATCACGTCGTCGAGAGTGAGAAGATTTTGCCGGATGATTTTCAAGTTGAGGTCTCGCAAGAGATGTGGATGACGATTCATTGAGAGCGGCAGTCGAACGCAAGGATGAACTAGATTCGGAAAGAAGACGGGTGATAACTTCCGGATCATAACACTCGAAACCATCCTCTGTGTGATCAAAAGTGAGTGACTATGCAAACCAGTGAGGCAATCGTCATACCATCATAACGCTTGGGCTCTTGATGCGATAGTCGTCTTGAACGACGAGGAGAATGATCGACGTTGCGGTAATTAGGCATAGATGTTCGAACAAGCTCGAGTAAAATCAGTGAAGAGTAGGTCAAGAGTCCTTTTGAGCTTCAGGATTGACAGACCAGTCCATTATGTCTGCCGCCTTTTGAACCTCTCGACACGAACTGCATCATTTCTTTAGTTGGGGCGTAGGAAAGTAACCACTGTATAATAGCACGTCGTGGTTGCCTCGTGTCCTACGAGAAGACAGTGTCTGTTCCAGCGTCACAGAACAAATCCTTTTAGAGCAAAGGGCAATCAACGGAGGCATTTAGGTGACTGACTGATTCTGAAGTTGGTACTGAAAGGGGATATTGTATATTGGCAGTCAGAACATAGACTGGGATGGGAAGATTCGAAAACCTCGAGGCTCGGAGAACCAAGTATTCACCGTGCCCTTTCTTCGTCCACGTAGGGTATCTGGCACCTTGCCAGCCTCTAGATCAAAACGAAATCAGGTTGGTCTGGAAAAAACAAGAGCAAGCCAATCCCGGCTTCTGCATTGTTGCTCTCTTTGTGATTAATTTTGCGATGTGGCGAAACGGCGATCTATGGAGATCTGTGGAGGTGGTCTGTTATTATAGAAAAGGAATATTGATCATATAACGGATCGGAAAATGAATTGTGGTTTTAGATTCACAGTCTAGTTCGCATTCACTTATACGGTATGAGTTCTGAAATGCCCAGGGCAGAAGATTACAAATTTCATACTAAACATGGATGTTTGCCGCTTCGCTTTGCACCTTGGCCTTCCGACGCTTTGACCCAGCTATCATATCCCTATGAGAACGTAAACAAAGCGAGTGAGATTGACAGACAGGCGTCAACAGAGACAACGCTCACTTCTTCCTTATCGCGTCATTCCGTCCAATCTTACGTGCAGCATTGACCCCTTCTGGTCTCTTAACTTTGCCCATTTCCCTCCGCTTCATCTTGGAAGGCTTTGGAAGTTTCAATATCCACTCTGGCACGGACGAACCAGACTGAAGGAGTACATTGGCAATTCTGAGAATAAGAGAATCGGCAATGGCAAAGAATATCACAAGTTCACGACGTACGATTTTAGGAATGGACCGTCCTCATCTGTGAAGAACGTGACTGCTTTCCCTTCCCTTCCGGCTCTGCCGGTTCGACCAATGCGGTGTATATAGCTTTGCACATTGGTCGGGAAGTCGTAATTGATTACTTCACGCACTCCTTTAAAGTCCATACCTCGCGCCATGACTTCCGTGCTAACCATGACCCAGCTCTCTCCTCTACGCATGCGAGTCACAGCGTCCTCGCGTTCCTTTGTTGTCATACCAGCATGTAAGCAATCGACATTTGAAACACCGTTGAGAACGAGCTCTTCGGCCAAGGATGATGCACGTGGCTGCGTCGAAGTAAATACCAAGACAGGTGGATTATAGGGTTGGGCAAAATATGTCAAAAGGCTGGGTAATTTAGACGCATCATCAGCAACATATGTCAACGATTGTGCAATGAGGGGAAGCGGTGTATCTCTAATTAAGTTGAATGAGTGAACTGTTGGAGCGCAGAGAGAAAGCGTACTTCAGACCGACAACCACACGCACTGGATCATGAAGCATTTGCATGGCGATTTTCTCAGCGTTGGCTGGAAGGGTTGCACTAAAAACAGCTTTTTGAATATTGGCATGGGTACATGTACCCACAATTTCTTGTATTTGTGGCAGAAATTCAGAATCAAGCATCCGATCAGCCTCGTCAAGAACTAGATGCCGAACACTGAACCACCATGAGAACGAGAGTAATTACTAGATTGCTAAGACGTACTTGCTCAGATCTAGCCCACTGGACTGCAAAGCTGCAACCAAACGTAGTGGAGTACTGATGATAATGTCTGCAGTCCAATAAGCCCAAGGGGAAATCGAGAATTGACTGAATTACCAACCTACTTTATCCCTGACAGATTTATCGGACAGTGCGTTGGCCGTAGCTTTGTTAAAGAGTACGATTTTCCATTTCCTCCCTTGCGAAAGCTTGAGGCACTCATTGTGAATCTGGTGTGCTAATTCCCTTGTTGGAGCGAGAACG
>JH814822.1:138215-162482 GCA_000296255.1 Omphalotus olearius VT 653.13 | reverse complement strand
CCTGCAGTAAGGCTATCAAGGGTAAGAGATACGAGAGAGTTTTCCCTGTGCCAGTAGGAGAGATGGCAGCAAGGTCTCGAGACTATCGGCGGGGCCAAATCAATGTGTGTACGCCAAGCAAACAACGAAAACACACCTCCAATAGGATGGGTATTCCGTATGATTGTATACCAGTCGGATAGGAGTACTGGTGTTTTGAGAGGTTGATCATGAGATGTGAAGACAGTCGATATCTCTCCTGCAGAGATTCGAATGTATCGGCATGCTCAGGAACGTTCGTTCCTTTAGTGGTGACGCGATGTCGCTGTCTGGGTGGTCGATTCTGTTCCGGACGTTCACCATTTTCACCACTGGAGTCTTCGTCCTCCGCCTCGCTTGAAGCATTTAACTCGACCTTCTTTCTCTTCCCTACAGGCCCACATGGGTTTGCGCTTTCCCCGGTGGTCTTTCTTTTGCCAGGAGCTGGTTGAGCGTACTTGAAGAAATCGAGCTCGGCAGGAAGTTCTGACTGCTCTGATACAGGTAGCATCCTTTCAACTTGTGAGCTTGGCGTTCCCTATCAAATGAGCGTCGTTTCATTTGTCGAAGATTTCAATGCATCGTCACATACATTGAACAATTGAACGTCTTTTTTGAATCGTTTCTTGTCGAAACTAACGCCTCCACGAGAGAGTAATTGGAAGGCCTCCATTTCAGTGGGAGAGGAGGTTGGGTCGGAGATCAATCCCGTAGATTCAAAAAAATAATGCTTCTCCACGTGCACAACGAGTCTACGTACATACGTACTTACATATACTGTATACTTTACTTAATGAATATTCAGCTTCTCTCCAGGAACTTTCTCAATAATTCAATAAAAATATGCTTCTAAGGTCAAGCAGCTCCTTATCCGAATGCACTCTAAAGTCTACCTAGATCCGCGAACACAATCCAAGATGCTTCTGTGTAGTTTCGCCAAATCAAATCGATATCATGAGCGTAACCTGCTCCATGCTTGCTTCAATTGCTTATAAAGTACAATGTTAAACAATTAGCGCGGTCTAGTTGCAAGTAAACCAGAACACTTACTTCATAAAATACAAATAACAACACGGTGTTAGGCCCAAGCCGGATGAATGCGGGGGTCCAACCCTTGAAAAGAAATCTTGGCCCTTCCTGTTCAAGGGACGTCTTCAAAACTTGAAAGACAGTTTCGTGTGTTGACTTAAACAGTATCAGTACAATACATGAGAAGCACTCTGGACAGTACCCACAGATGCCATGACTCTAGAACGAAGAACATCTGCAGGAGAACACACGGCTGAAACAGAAAGTGAAGACTGGGAAGCATTTGAAAGCCGTAGATGACTCACTCGTCGCGAACGTGCCAGCAAGGAGACTTGCTATCGTGTGTAGTAAAAGATTATCTTTCAGCTGATACCCAACAATGGGTACGGTTGTGCCAAGCAATGCAGCTTTGCAGAGGTCATATCTAGCAGGCAATGTCACTAACCACTGCACGACTAGGTACCCACACTCACGATCCAACTTGTGAAGCCTAAACAGACCGGAAAAGATTGAAAGTCCGTGATTAATCATTCGCTGAGATATCAAGGTAGCATGATACTGACATTCATGAGTACCGCTCTGGCCTGTCATTTCGAAGAATAAACAAACATGAGTTCACAAAGCAGCTGGGACCGAATGAAATAGACGCACGACGTTGGGCCCGAGTCCTCTTTTCATTCCCTGCAAGCCTTCCTCTTTAGCAAGACTTACAAGACCACTGAGCGCATTGGAGTAGTTATATCGCTTCTCCGGCGGTTTTAACACGTCGCTTGTCATGCGAACTACCAAGATGTCTGAACGAAAACAATATCGAACGCAATGCTTGAGCACCAAGAAACAAGAAGCCGACCTGCCGGGTTTCCAGCTATACCTCCCAGTCCGCCCGCAAAACTTGCGGCTAGAAGTAGCTGTAAAGTGGTTGGCTTGCCCTTTTGCGAAATACGGCGTTTAATGTCCTCATAGCTGCCAAAGCGAACGAGAGAATATGACATTTGTCGGAGTAAAGACGCGGTGAGCCCTGTATAGATGCTACGAAACCCGTGGTCCGCGATTGACCTGCGAAATACTGCGAACATGGACAGAGGTTGCGAGCCCGGGACCGCCTGCACGGTTTGCATCCGCCTTCAGGCGCATATTGTCAGAGATGATAATTAAAATGCGCCAGGACACTGACACTTTAGTCAAATCCAGAGGATGAGTACATGAAGCAGCCACTAAGAGATTAAAATCAGTCTCACAGTACGCTGAATATTCCATTCATTACTCACTAGATGCTGCCACTCCTATAGCCAACCATACAGCACACTGTTGAGTACACACGGAACATCAAGAGACTACGAACGAACCTCCGAGCCTGCATTGAAGATGAATAGAGTATGGTATCAAAACTATGCAATGCGCACCAAAAAGGATACTGTGTGGTCATGATGGTTCGACCTCAGTAGCGAAATCCTAGGCCTAGTGCCCGTAGACCCGAAAGAATATATGTAAAGAAACGGAGCCTCCCCTGCAACAGCAGCCTGTCAGCACCTGGTACCTGGTATGCACGCACACGAAAGATAGCAGCGGCGAGCGTTTTCCGAATTCGGCTTCTTCGTTCCACACCATAACATTGGCATTGCTAACGTATCGACTTTCTCGTTGACCGAAAACCACCACATCTCGACTGTTTGTTCGCCTTCACAGCAAGACACATTGCGACGAAGCTGTACATTTCTTCGTTTTCGCTCTGGAGGACGAAGATGCTGCTTTGGATAAGCGGTTAGACGATGATATATCTGATTCTCGCAGTTTGCTTTCGAAACCTTTCGAAACTGAATGCAACTCTCTTGTCGTGGACGTTAACAGTGGCATTCATTCATGCAGTGTAGGGGTTAGACTTTCAAAACAGCATTCATACAATCATACGACCTCATACGACTCAATTGGGCATGGCAGGTGACCCCTGCCCTGGCTGCTTCCTCTGAGTTGATTTCGAGCTGAACAGCTATCGATGGTCGACTCATCCATGCAGCGCAATGCACATCCTTCTGGTGCAAATCTGCCTAGGAAGCTATATAGTCGGCTCGTGTTGATTAGCTTCGCGCATGATTACTATATCTACCGGACCATGCTCAGCTGCTCTCAATCCCACCTCTTCGCCATCTACACCTATGAATTCGACAAGTGGCATCGTACATACTTCTGGTGCAGCCAATGGAGATCTCGTTCATCTTCCACTCGAGGAAGTGCGAGCCAAAGTCATGATTGTTGATGGTGACTTTTTCGCAATCTTCTTGAACATTTCATTCGTTGACATCATTTTAGTATCTGCGAAAGTAACATTGACTCAGGTTTTCAGGAATACCTCGGAACATTCCACTAGTCGTGCAGTATATCACTTTCCTGTCCCTGCGTCCGCAGCTATCTGTGCATTCGAAATGCGACTTGCGGATGGACGATTCATTCAAGGAATCTGCAAGGATAACGAACTTGCTCAGCAAGAATTTCAGAACGCTGTCAGCACAGGCAGAGAGGCATCCCTGCTGAAATGGGTTACAGACGATAGTGCGTGCTAGCCTCGAAAAAAAGACCCATATCACTCAAAGCATTGTTCAGTCTTTACCATATCTATTGGGTGCATTCCTGCTCGAGAGACTGTAGAAACCAAGTTGGCGGTAAGTTATAGAACCCATTCGTTCAGTCTGATGCTAATTTTGTTTCTTTCTCAGTTTGTGATGAATTTGATGAATGAGAACATAAATCAAATACGCTTCCAGCTTCCGATGCATGTTGGAGAACGTTATGGCGATCTGCCGGAGGATCTTGTAGGTGCTGAAGCACCATCTTCAAGTACCCGACTAAGATTCACCGTCGATGTTCAAACAAGTGGGCGCATTCTCAAGATTGATAGCCCTAGTCATACTGGGGAAATCACTATAACCAAATATTCTACCCACCTTAATAGACCCTCTCGACGAAGAGCTACTGTCAAGTTTCGATCACCAACGTTCCTGAGACGCGATTTTGTCCTCATTGTAGAGGCTGAGAAGCTGGACTCGCCACGCTGTTTTGCAGAAGTAGAAGGAGATCCAAACCGTAAGGCTACCTTAGCCTTGCAGTTGACAGTAGTTCCAAAATTCAATCTGTCCTCGATGCGGCCCCAAGAATACATCTTCGTTGTTGATCGTAGTGGGAGCATGGACAATGATCGCATCGAAACCGCCAAGCGTACATTGAACATGCTTCTACATACACTATCAACGACTCAAACGATGATCAATATCTTCAGTTTCGGTAGTCATGTGGATAGTCATTGGCCACAGAGTGTTTTATATACGGAGGAGAACTTTAATCATGCGGTAAGCTTTTCGGCCATATTGCTACTAATGAGATCCATAATTGATTCTTCTGATCCTACATGATTAGATATATCATGTTACTGGCATGAGCGCGAACTACGGGGGAACTGAAATCGTTCGCGCGCTCGTAGCTACTTTGAATTCGTGTCGTACTGATATGTTGACCACGATCTTTCTTCTGACTGATGGCGAGGTAAGGTACTTCAACTTGGTAAACCTGGAATCGTTGCTGATGGGCTTTCATTGAAGTCTTTCGACGAAGACAACGCTTTCCGCATAGTGAGGAATGCAGTCTCTAGTGCGCCGGCGAATGCTCCAATTCGAGTCTATGTCTTAGGTATTGGTGATGGGGTCGCCTCATCTATGTGCGAAAGAATCGCCAATGCTGGTGGTGGGGTCTGTCTCTTCGCAACCACTGCTGAGAGTATCACGGAGAAGTGTGTTCGGCTTCTGCACGCGGGCCGAACACCATTATTGAAAAATGTTCAGGTCGACTGGGGAGTTCCAGACGAGTTTCTTGCTGCCACCTCTTCAAGTACTGTCGCTTTTTCAAGTACAGCATCGGGCACATCTCTCCCTCTGCGTTCATTCCCCGTTCTTCAGCAGGCTCCTGTGCACATACATGATATTCATGCCAGTATGCGCTTCACTGTGTACGCAATCATACAACTAAAGCATGTCAGTGTTCCTGGGGAAGTAATTCTTCGAGGCCAACGTGATGACACTGGGGACGCTTTTGCATATCATGTTCCAATACGGGGAGTACAACTTTCGGATGCGGATTCAGGACTGCCGATGATACATAGAATGGCTGCCTGGCGACTCATTCAAGAAAATGTAGCAGAGAGAGCACCCTTACCGGTAGCGGTTCCCATCGCTGGTCTCCATCCCTCGAACGACGAGCTTCGAAAAGCTGCTATTGTGCGGCTCGGTGAAACATACCAATTAGTCAGTCCATACACGTCCTTTGTTGCAGTTCAAGATTCTGCCAGTCAAAATGACGTTCATACCAATAGCGTGAGAGAGCGGAATGAATTTGGCAGTTGGAATACGGCAAATTCAAGAGACAGCGACAGAAACTCGATCCCTAACAGTTCCGTTGAAAGCTCCGAGGCTCTGCCGACGCCGACGCCATCATCTACTCGGAATGCAATACCTCTGGGGATGCCTGGAAGTTGGCCGGGATCTCGTTCATCCACTCCCTCAAATACGAGCCAAACAAATGCTTATTCTGATGAAGGCTATGACAGTGCAGGCACATTTACCACTCTTAGCTCTCTAGAGTCATACTCTAGTGAATGGAGTGAATGGAGTGAACCGCCGTCTCCTATTTCAGAAGAGATGCAGAGAAGTCCGTCACCCTTATTAATACCTAGGCGGTTTGCACCCCCGAACATACAATATAATCAATTGCCAAATCCTCCACGTACCGTCTCACCACCGCCTGTCCAACGTGAGGTGATTGACTTGGTGAATACACAGTCGTTTGACGGATCTTACTCTCTCACCGACACTCTGCGCTCCCTTGTTGGTGACCGCGCGTTTAACGAATTTGCCAACCTTGGAGTCGAAGCCAAGACCTGGGCTACTGCGCTCTCTGTTGCATACATCACGCAGCAAATGGGGAATCAGCTAGACTTACTCGACGACCTCGTCTTCAAAGCTTTGGAATACTTGCGGCGTGTCAACGCGGAAACGTTGATTACACACGCGCACAACTTGCTGTAATATACATGTTGCGTCGCATAGTCACTTCGGGATGTTTATGTAACTGCATCCACAATGATTAGTGATTTGTGATATACTATCTGAGTCCAATTGCTCATGTATGTTTTATAGGCGAGCAATATGTAGAATTTTACACAAGGACATCTAAGACTCTGCTTGAAGAGAAACAGCTTGAGCGCCTTTCGCAGCGGACGGCGTAAAGCTATGCGAACGATCATTGAAACGTACAACTGTAGGCGAAAGGTCAGCACAAATGAAGCTCAGCACAACGGTAATAGCGATACCTAAAGGTCGCCCGCCATACATGTACTGCTGAAATTTAGCTTGATATAGTGTTAGGTAGCATAATGAATACACAAATTAAGCTTCATACCAATTGCAGTTTCAGCTTCGCCAACTTGTGAAAATTGGACAACTCCACAACCCTTGGAACGAGCGCCATCGAACAAAATTTCCGCCTGCTCTACCTGACCAGTCGTCTCGAACAGCTCCACGAGATCCTCATTGGCTGTAGACCACGGTAGCTACATTTTCATCAGTGCTATTGAAGCGGATAGACGAACAACAAACTTACATTGCGAACCATGATTTGTTGGCTGGGTTCAGGTTCCGCGACAGAACCAGTCTGTGGAAGCCCACGCTCCCTTGCCCATGGACCGCCAGGTCCAGCTTGCTGATCGGGACCGGAGTAATCTGCGTATAGATCTCTGTTCGAGAAATCACGGCTACCTTGATATCCACCTCGGAAGCTTCCACGAAAGCTACCTCTTAAACCACCTCGGAAGCCGCCGCGGGGCCCACCACGACCACCACGAAGAGTACCTTGTCCGGAGAGCCCAGCGAAACGATCCTATAAGAATATTTAGGAAGGATCAACACAGCATAATCGTGAAGCTGCACCTCTCGGACCTCTAGAACACGTCCGTACCAATCAAACCCATGGTACATGCCTAAAACACATAGTTATGTAAGCAGGAGTTACATATGTTACCTACATAGTTCAGCTTACTGATAGCTTGTCGGGCATCCTTTGAATTTTCAAAAAGAACTGTTCCAGATCCTTTTGGCCGACCATCCAGACCGATATTGATGTCAGCCCGAACGATGTTACCGGCGGCGCGAAATAAATCCTTCAGATCTTGCCAGCCTGCCTGATATGGAAGCTGCGAAGTAAATGAGCAAAAAAAACAATATGGCTTGTCAACTATAACTAACATTACCAATGTATAACTGATTACCGGGATTAGCATTCGCATGACCGTGTTCAGCATACTTATGTGACGCAGGACGAGGTGGTGGTGGGGCATTGAAGCCATGTCCTGCCATTGCCATACCCATTTTTCCAGGCACTGGCATAGCTCCAAATCGGCTGTCATTTTCACGGTCCTAAAGGACTGATAAGATTAATATTTAAGTCGAGGGAGATTAATCGTACTTCTCGAATGTATACCGGACGTCCCAATAGAGTTATTTCTGTCAACTCGCGGACTGCCCTTTGAGCGTCCTCAGGTGAGGCGAACTCCACGATACTAATCAGTGAATAAATGCGAGCTGGCGCAAAACGTAGCATAGCAACAGGATACTCACCCACATCCTTTGGACATGCCCATAGGAGTAACCAAGACTTCAGCGAATAATGCTTCTCCAGCTACCGATCCCAAAAAGAAAACCCTCATCAATATCTTCTCGACAGCTCAAAACCGGTCCAGAAAACTGAAAGAAGCCCGTGGCCTCTGCACGAGTGAAAGAAAACACAACATTCTTCATACCACCAACTCGGCCGATTCAAATGTACATCCGCGCAACCTCTACAGCGGCCGAGGATGGTATTCCGCGCGTCACGCCTGAATCATTAACATCGCACGCGCTTCCTCTTTCTCGCAAACATCGAAAAGCTTGAATATCCCCAACCCACCTCCCCTCATGAACTCCATTAAATCCCTATACTTCACGTCGTAGCTAAGGTTGCCGACATATACTCGGTTTTCTCTCTTGCTGATCTTCGCAAATTCGACGGCTTCCTCATGGTCAGCGTTCATGGGTCCACCTAAAGAACGCGCGAAGCTTTCAGCTGCTTTGCGACCTCGACTTCTGGACCCAATACGTGAACCAGGTGTCCTAGAACGAGTGCGAGAGCGCGACCGACGATTACGACGTCGAGGCGATACTGACCGCCTCCGGGAACGGGAACGAGAACGATTGAAGGGCTGTAAGTTGTACAATTACCCAAATGAGAAAAGGGTAGGTACCAAAGAGCCTACTCACATCACCTCTTCGGCGTTCGTCAGCCTCCCAATGATCTTTTCTTGAACGACCTTGATGTCGTAGAGTAAGAAACGGGACACGCTGTGGTTTCACAAGTCAAGCTTACTACTTTCCCGCCTTTCGCGGTCTCTTCTGCTGTCACGATCGCTTTGGTGATCATAGCTATCCCTCTCTCTTTCCCGTTCTCTATCACTGTCCTTGTCACTTCTACCGCCATTGCTTGGACCTGGTTTAACAGATTCTTCTGAATCTTTGGTCTTCATATCGACGTCCATGGCAAGACCAGATGATCTTGAGAGATTCAGATGTAAGAGGTCTATCTAAATCAGAGGATTACCTTACCAGGTCCGTGCGCGGAATATGTCCGTGTTTGTGTCCCACGAGTCACGAGGACGCATCGCCGTTGGACCTTCGGTTGTTTTGCTCCTTTCACTCCTACCACCACTTCCGACCTACTCGTTTTTATATCCAAATTTCAGCAACAATGAGCGCTCCCGACAACGAAGATCTCATTGACTACGAGGACGAGCACGACATTCCCCTCCCTGCTGCTGCAACTAATGGCGTCGCTGTGGCTGGGAGCACGGAAGGAGACGACAAGGACAAAAAAAACTTTTCGGGAATCCATTCGACGGGCTTTAGGTATTTTCAGGTCTTGAATAATTCATCTTACCATTTTCTGACACCCGTTACAGGGATTTCCTGTTGAAACCTGAACTGCTGCGTGCAATCAGTGACCTAGGGTTTGAGCACCCCTCAGAAGGTAAGCTAAGCAGGTGTACCAGGTGTTAGGTTCACTTTCTAACTCATTTTTTTAGTTCAACAGGAATGTATCCCACAGGCTGTCCTCGGAATGGATGTCCTGTGTCAAGCCAAGTCCGGTCATGGAAAAACTGCTGTCTTTGTTCTTGCAACTTTGCAGCAGCTTGAACCTGTCAATGGCCAAGTCTCGGTGCTCGTTCTCTGTCATACCCGCGAACTCGCATTTCAGATCAAAAACGAATATACTCGATTCGCCAAGTATATGCCCGATGTTCGAATCAGCACCTTCTACGGCGGCACTCAGGTTTCAAAGGATGCTGAAGTCTTACGCGACAAGAACAAATGCCCTCACATCGTTGTAGCCACTCCTGGCCGATTGAATGCACTCACTAGAGATAAGGTTCTGGATGCCAAAAACGTAAAGCACTTCGTGTTGGACGAGTGTGATAAAATGCTGGAACAGCTTGGTTAGTCATACGAGTTTGGGACCCACATCCATCCGTCATCCTTTATATTCATCTCTTGATCGACCGCACGTGCGAGCGCCGCCAGTATCGTCTTTCATGTCTCTTCGGCCATGCGAAGCACTTCCTTCGATGCAGTACACTGTCGTCGAGATTCGGGCTTGGAATATTATCGAGGTCAAGGAGGAATTTAGACGCGTTATTAGCGCACAGAGAGAAGGAGGGAGTTTTGAATTTGGGACGACACATCGGCATCCAAAGTGGCGCATTTGTCAAGTCATGCAGACCTTGTCTATTTTTCGCGCATTCAATATTCCTCCTTTGTTCACCGTGATGCTTTGTTCTTCTTTTTTTGCTTCCCACATCATTCGACGGCTCCTTTCTGATCACAACATCGTCCCTTCAGACATGCGACGCGACGTACAAGAAATTTTCCGGGCTACGCCTCATCACAAACAAGTTATGATGTTCAGCGCAACGTTGGCAAAGGAAATCAGGGTTACGTGCAAGAAATTCATGTCGAACGTCAGTTTCTGGCTCTACCATTTCAGTATCATCACTGATGATCCTTCCCGGTCAGCCCCTGGAAATTTTCGTGGATGACGAGACAAAGTTGACGCTCCATGGCCTTCAACAACACTATGTCAAATTGGAGGAAAGCGGGAAAAATAGGAAGTTGAATGATCTCTTAGATACCTTGGAGTTCAATCAGGTACAGCTTTGTCTCGCGATGGAAGCTCGTCATTCATTGATTGCCCGACAGGTCGTTATTTTCGTCAAGTCTGTTGCTCGTGCGATCGAGCTAGACAAACTTCTTATCTCCTGCAACTTTCCAAGTATCAGTATTCACTCAGGCCTTCAGCAGGAGGAACGGTAAGTGTATGTACCTTAAGTTCTCATGTCCATGAACTGAAGATGTGTTGTATTCAGGATCAGCCGTTACACTGCTTTTAAGGCATTCGAGAAACGTATCTTGGTGGCAACGGATATATTCGGTCGTGGTATTGACGTGGAGCGTGTCAACATTGTCATTAATTACGATTGTCCCCCTGATGCTGATAGCTATCTTCACCGTGTTGGGTCCGTGCTGTGAAGCTCTGTACTATCCTCTGTTGCTCATTATTTTTAACAGTCGTGCGGGACGTTTTGGTACCAAAGGTCTTGCGATCACCTTCGTTTCCTCTGACGAGGACCAGCAAGTCATGGCGTCTATCCAGTCGAGGTTCGAGGTGGCGGTTCCTGAGCTGCCTGAGCATATCGACCCCGCGAGTTACAGTAAGCCTATTCATAGATATTTGGTTTCCATGAAGTGTTTACGCCTTATTAGTGACCTCGTAAATTCACTGGTTGTGTCGCCTTTCAATTTCTTTCTGGCATTTTATTGTGTACTTTTACAGATTTATCGTGTTTATTAATCTATAACCTGATGAGAGTTGAGGTCTCATTCAGTTGAAAAAATGAAGTAAAGTCTGACACAGTCTGAGTTCGAGATTATTTGCTGTCCAGTGTGAACGGAAGTTTAAATAATCATGATGACAGTGCTCAACTCACTCCGTGGTCGACCGGCCCCAGGAGCGGTGTTTCTGTTTAGGGACCGTACCGTAATACACTTCCTTCCTTCCTTCCGTCATCAACTATTTCGAGTACACCAGGGCTCTGTATTGTATCGCACCGACCTTGCACTAGAAGTTGGGTCTACTTCGAGGTTAATTAACAAATACTCGAAGACCTATGAAGCGTAAACTTTTTGGGCAACCGACTCTACCTACTCTGTTCTTTCGAGACGCCGATAAAGTTCTCTCCGTTCCAGGGTACACTTTCTCAAAGGTCTGATAATCTTCTTCATTTTTAATATTGGAGCTTAAAAATATGTAGGCTGTTCGATGGCGTGACACAGGGAGCATGTCATTATTAGCTGAGGGTAGTAGTTTGAAGGACAGTTCTAGTGTGTTAGCCAAGATCGCACCGGCACATTCCAATGGGTCTATGTGTTTGGAAAGAGAGGCTCATATGTACGTCCTTTCTGCTCTCTCACAGTAGTGTATTGAGATTGCCCATCGTAGACTCGGAAAATTGGCATCGTCATCCTCAAAATATAGCTCTTCTCTCGGCATGATCGACCTGTTGACCATTCCCCGTGATTATGGGGATGTCGTGGTACTACTCCTAGTTCACCCAGGACTCAACCTTCTTGGTCGCTATCTTCCGCCCTCCAAAGTAAACGACTTGCTACTCGCGGACGCTTCTCGAAGTCGGCACGGGCCGTCACATGGTGACCATTATATGATGGACATTGACGAGGCGGATATACAAGAAGAGATGGAAGCATTTGATATAATGGATCTGGCTACCTTTCTAGAGTGCGTTTGCTCTTCGCGATTTTTTTTCAATTTCTTACTACATTGCGCAAAGATTTGCCATACAAGCCACTCTGTGCCTTGAGATGACACATAAGTACGACTTCTATATGAATTCATGAATCAGGCTCATAAACTATGACTCTGTATCTAGGGCTGGAGTTATTCATCGCGAAGGTATCTGTGCCAAAATTCAGTACTCCGACTTCTGTGCTAAACCGATTCTTTTAAGTTCGTGCGAACGCTTTTCATCTGAACGCGAATACTGGAACAGTTCGTTTCGCGCATTTTGGAAATCGAGCTGTCTCCTTGGAGAGTTATGGATCTCCATCTTCCCTTGTAATACGGACACTCGAGGAGGGTGAAAAACTCAAGGTGAAGGAAGCGCTTTGTTATCTGGCTCCGGAGCAGACTGGCAGCATAGAAACCATGACCCAAGATCAACGGACTGATCTGTATTCCCTCGGTATTCTTTTTTGGACGCTCCTAGTGGGACGAGGCCAGATGCCATTCGAGGGTGGGGCGTTGGAGTTACTACATTCAATCGTCCAGAAAAGGCCGATGCCTGTCCACGAAGTACGGAGAGATGTGCCTCAAGTACTGGCGTCTATCGTGGACAAGGTTTGTACTGTGGTGTCTATTCGCTGTTCCCCTTTTTCATGTTCCATTTCCTCAGCTTTTGGCAAAACATCCTGATGCGCGTTACCAAAGTGCATTTGGTCTCAAAGTTGATCTACTCGAATGCCAAAGACGCTTGCTTGCCACAGTAGCTTCTGTTTCTGTGGAGTCTTCCGAAGTAAGTCTAAACATTTCCACCTAGACCGCATCATTGACTAAAACTATGAATAGCTGATACCGCATTTCGAGATTGCAGTACAGGATAGATTTGTGGTATTCATTCGCGGTTAATTTCTTGTATCTGCCCTCACTAACTGCGCATCTAGGATTTCACGATGCCTCTTGCCTTGGTGGCTACCTCTATTACTGCATGTGATCTGGAGCTGATTTAGTGCCAATAGTTTGGTCGTGATAAAGAACTAGAATTGATCAGGAACGTCAGTGAGTAGCCGCGTTCAATTCTGTATCACCCACCACTAACATTCGCAAGTTCGGCATACGAACACTAGTTTCTCTAGGCATATGCCTACGTCCGAGGGATATATCACAATATCATCCTCTGGAAGCCAGGACACTGGTACTGGTGTTGGTGATGATCCTACGGATTCCTTGTCCTCACGAAGCGGATCGGCTTCGAACAGCGGCGCTGCTAATGATGCAGCTATGAAAACGACATCTACACGGTATTCTCCGACTCAGGATCATAGCTCCCTTACAATGAGCATCAGCTCCTCGCTTCAGACAAGTGATAACTTACGTCGGGCAGCATTAAGACCTAGGCCCCGGAGCTCGAAGGCTCAAGTCATTGTCATTGTGGGACCTCCAGGGTACGTACTTATAGAGTCAGTGTTTATCGTCGTGCAAATATGAATGAGGTATCTCTAGTGTCGGGAAAAGTTCCATGATTCTTGTAAATCAGGCCAAGTGGAGAGGTAATCGTTTCATTGTTAGAAATGAACTTCAAATCGCTTATCAAGGACGTGTAGCCCACGGCCTCTGGGGGCAGGCTAAATTTCAGAACGCTGACTCGGCACCTTTCGCCGCTTTGGTAAGCATAGCACGAATTAGTTTCGCTTGAACTTGCACTGAGCAGTTTTTCAAGATGGGTTGCTTGTCTTCTGTTTTACGGCAGTTAATGGTGTTTCACATGGACGTACATCGCTTCGTGACCACCCTTACGGATCGACTTGGGCCTCAGATTCAGAATATGCCCTTGCTTTACCAAGGAACACCTGAACTCAAAGATATACTGGGCCTCTTCGGCATCAATCTCGATACCCCACGCGAAACTTTGACTACTCGAGAATTACGCGCTCGATTCCAAACTTTGATGGAAAATGTCTTCTCAGTGATCGCTGAAACCCGACTATTCGCACTCTTTCTGGATGATCTACACGAGGCTGATGATTCGTACGTCTGTTGTTTATCAAGTGGCGAGTGAAACATATTTGACACCATCACTACAGAACGTTGGATGTTGTCTCAGCTCTAGTGAATTCAAAGAGTCGGATGGTATGCCCTGCTGAAAATATGAAGTGCCTTTTCTGACGTTTCCTGTAGCTTATATTCATTACGCTGCGATCGGACAGGACGTGAGTATTCGAATTATTTGCCTACCTTGGAGAAATTCACCTGAAACACTGCCGCAGTGAAGTAGTCGAGAGAGTGCGATCCATGTTCAGTAGTCGGTCTAAGCCCACGTGGATCAACCTAGAACCGCTTTCATACTCGGCCGTCCAAACACTCGTTGCACGAACGCTGCATCGTCAGAAAGAAGACGTTGCATCTTTATCACGCTTTATCTTCGTCATTTCGTCTGGAAACGCCTTTGCTGCTAGAAATATTCTTGTCACTCTCCAGCGACAACATCATGTTGGTAAATTCATGTCTTCTCGAAATGTTGCTACTCAACAGATTCCAGATTACCTTTAATTGGGACCGCAACGCCTGGGAGTATGTTGTCATCGAATCCTCGTTGCTACGATTTTCCGTTGACGCTGAGCGGCTCCTAGGTATGACATAGATGCGATTGAAGGAAGCTCCATCAACCACACAGTCTCTGATCCCACCGACCTCAGTTTCCTCATTGCGCAGTTTCGCGAGCTACCCGAAGAAGCCCGAAAGTACCTTTTATGGGCTGTATTCTTTGGGGAGACGTACGTGACTTGCAAATCAGGCGACAATATTGTTTGATATCTGTTAGGTTCAAAGTTACCGAAGTCGCTCTCATGATGGACTGGGAAGATTCAAGTGGTAGCAGTGGCGGAAGCGACGAAGAGGATAACTTGCTGAACCTTCGTAAAGCTGCCTCTTCTTTTCGGGACTCGGGATCCAGTAACGCCAGCGATTCGATGCGCGGCTTGCAAATGGCTCTTGTAGAAGGTTGGCTGATACAGCGAGCTAGAGACATGTGTAGCTTCGCGCATGATCGTTATCGTCAAGCAGCACAAGCCGAAGTAGGCAGCCTCCCGGAAGAAACGGTGGCAAAAATGTCTTTCAGGGTAAGTCGTTCGGGTCGTGATAGCTTCCTAAACTCAGAAGTTTCCCAGATTATTCTCATGATGCTCCATGAAACGCCGGTAGATGTCTACCGGATAGCAGAGCACGCTAAACGGTAATTTCTTGTTCATCTTTCTATGGATCTATACTCAAAACAACACAGATGTCTCCCTCTTCTGCTTGAACACCCGAAACGAGAGGAATTATTAGAAGTACTTATTGACGCCGGCGAAGCAGCATGGGCGAGGGGTGCACACGAGGTCAGTCGCTGAATTCGCTGTATAGATTCTTGTCCGTACTCAAATTACTTCTAGCTTGCAATTCAGTCATTTACGAGTGCCAAGACACTTCTTCTGGGTGATCCTTGGGGAGACAAGAGTAATCCCCATCGAACATTCTCGTTATACTCTAAGCTTGCGTCGTACGTTCTTGTATTATATTGAAAAAAAAATTCGACTCACTCCTCTTGTCCAAGATTGGCTACTTGGCAAGGTTTGTAAAATGTTTTTAAAGTTATCTATGTACTCAAATTATGACAGGTAATTTCAATGCTTCCAACGAATACATTCAACAATGCTTGGCACATGCTCAGCAACCAGAAGACATCGCTTCTCTATTGAGAGCACAGTCCCGTAATTACTGGATGACCAGTAATTTTTCACAGGCACTGGAAGATACTCTAGCTGCATTGAAGCTACTAGGCGTCGATATCAACCCTGCTCCTTCTCGCAGAGAAGCTACAGTTATGTTTGAGCGAGTAAAGAATGAAATTCTTGCGGTTGGGTTCGATGAGATCCTTGCCATACCTCGTGCAGCGGACCCCAGAACTGAACTTACTGTGAGATTGTTGAACGATGCAGGTATTTCGCGCGACGTCTCAATCTCAGGGTCTTATTAACCGCATTTTTGAAAGGTACAAATGCCTATTGGTCACATTCGCCATCCTCGTTCGCGGATATTATTGGATTGACAGTAAGATGCTAACCGGCTTGAAATAATGTTTTCTGAAAATGATTGGTGTAGACCATTCAACTAGCTTTGCGGTAAGTCTGAACTGCATTAATACATATCAATAGAAACCGAATGGGACCCTAGTTCTGGTATATCAACAGGAACAGCGTTAGGGTTCTTCTGGACACTAGGAGGTGAATATCTATCAAATAAAGATTACTTGAGTTAACTGATTCCCCAAGAAGGCGCAGCGGAACACCGGGAATTGTACAGGTTCTCTGCAGATCTTGCTAAGCTCGCACTCCGAATCGCCGACTGTCATGGGAGTAGCGGCGAGAAATGGTAACCGTTCAATGCTATCTTGTAACAAGTGTTCATCGTGACCCCTTTAGTCGTGCTTATGTCTTGTATTGTGCAATGGTTTCTGGGTTTGACAACGTTCACATACGATCCAATCTCCCCCGTCTCGAGGAAGCCTTCAAGTACGGGAACAGTGCGGGAGATCGGTGTGTTTTTATCTTTTCAACAGTCCACTGTTAACATCGGCTTCTTTTTAGTATATATACCAGCTTTGCCAGCTTGCACATAGTCACGACACGCTTATACGTATGCGATCACTGTTCGTCCATCGTCTGAATGGCATAAGGCTGGTTTTTCACTTACTGATCTTCTCTGAACGCAGTGAGCGAGCTGGTTTCTGTTGCCGAAGAGGTATGTTCAGTATATTGTACCTAATTGTCACTTTCGACCATCATTCAATAGTGCGTGAGCGATATAAAGCTCTGGGCTCTTGCAGATCCTGCCGTTCTTGCCGCTGGTATGTCAAAATAAATGCGTCCTTGGGTATTCATGTTCATGATCCATGCAGGAACTCTAAATTGTATTCGGGCACTCGGGGGGTATACATCCGCGACATCTGCAGAGACTGCCTTTGACACCGATACGTTCAAAGAAAGTGAGTATCTAGAGCAAATCAAGGCCAAGACAGGAAATTATCCTCTTGTCATGAATTGGTATGTGCAAGTGCATGAGGTGACTTCATTCACTTGATGCATTTGGTAGGTATAACGCTTTTAAGGTAAGGAGCATATCTGTTTAAAAAATCTCGCTGAGAACTTCCACTAGGTCGTTGGATACTATTGCCTAGGTTATGTGGAGGAAGCTGCTGCCCTTGGTTTTTTTGTGTACGAGACTCGGGGCAAGCACCCAAAGTAGGTGTACATGTCGGCGGTATCTTTTTCGCAGCACTGACTTGTGTAATAGCCACCGACACGTTCGATATGGTCTGTTTTTCCATAGTTTGGCCTTGATCGCATGCATCAAGCAGATGAAGGTATCTGAGGAAAATCGTTTAAGATATCTAGACCAGGTGAATATCAATCAAGGATACATCAAAAGGTTGGTCATCATCTTTCATATATGCAACAGCTTGCTGATGTGAGACAGGTGGTTATCTTCCGGCCCAGTAAACACAAGTACTTGGGTGGCGCTTGTTGTACGTTCGTGTCATAAAGTAGACGCTCAATTTCTTAACGACTTCATAGGATGCCGAGCTTGCATCTCTGTTCAACGACCCATCCACACACAAGTTGTATGACATCGCTGTTAAGTAAGCTTTAATCTGCGCTGAGATTCCCGACCAGTATGGATTATCATATTTGTTAGGCTCGCAGTCAACAACGACTGGCTTTTAGAAGAAGGCTGGGGTCTATACCTTGTAGGTTATTCAGCTTGTTTGAGCAATTTCTCCTGCTCACTCGCTCTATACAGCAAGGTTGCCACTTCATGCGATGTGGCGTCGAAGGCTTAGGAAGCGAGCTTCAACGCAGAGGAATATCCCGGCACTCTCAATGGGGTGCTCAGGGCATAGTGTAAGTCTACCAGGCTGGACGCGGTGCCTACGCTCTAAGATGGCCTTAGGAACTATCTGAATTCCGTCATCGGTGTTCGGTCACAGAACCCATTAAAGCGATCGATATTCACGTCCGATGTTGCAGTCCAAACTGAAAGTATAGTGCGCATAGGTACACAAATGGCGAACACGAACATCTATGCAGGAGATGAACGAGAGCCAACGTTGCATGCGTCCCATTTAGCCGCCATTCTAAGATGGAGTAAAGATATATCAAGTGATATTAACTTATCATCAGGCAAGCAGGCTTCTTCTGTTATATTTTCGTTGATAAATGGTCTAACAAACGTTCCGTGACTCCCGTTAGCCCTGCAACGATTGACCGAAATCGCGACTGGTTTGTGCTCTTATTTCTGTCTATCTTATCTTTTCTCCTCCTAATTACTTATGCTGTCTCAGAGACCTCTGGGTCCCAAAGTACTTGCGGTTCGTAGCAGAATTTCATACGCTGAAAAATGTTGAAATGATATGTGTTGCAGTGGTCATTGCTCGAGAAGCTGGAGAATACTCAATCGCGACAAGCATGACTTATCCGGAAGCATGCCAGGTTTACGAGTACGAGAAGTATCGTTCCAATTAATATCATTGGTCTCACAGCTTTGCACTAGGAACTCCAAATCTATACGGAGCATCAACGACCCTCTACAGAAGGCTATAATCGAACATAGTTCGTATTTTGCTGCCCTCAATTCTAAATTCCGAAATCGACCCTCTGCTCACAGCTCTAAACTCCAAAGAGCAAATATATCTTGATGATGCATCTGCGGATCTTCGATTCTCTTCCGAAGCCACACAATCAGTTCATCGTTCAGTCATTTGTCTTCCGATTTTCAGTAACCGAGGGCAAACTTTTGGTGCTGTTTACGTGGCGTCCAAATACGCGTTTTCTCACAACGTTCTCACAATTCTGACGTTGCTTTGTCAACAAGCGAGTATCAGCATATCCAATGCTCTTTTGTTCCGCTCAGTCCAGGCAGGGACGAGAGAGAACTTGAAGATGATTGCTATACAGAAAGACGCATTAGAGGCCGCTCGGAAGAGTAGGGAGGACGCACTGAAAGCTACCAAGGTAGGCCAATTCAGCCCAAGCCGTTTGAAGAAACATCTGAAGCCTTCCTAGATCAAAAGTAATTTTCTGGCGTCCATGAGTCACGAGTTGAGAACACCTTTCAGGTTGGCGAAAGCTCTTTCTACATTGAAGTTCTGAATTAACAGCTAGTAGTTCATTCTATGGGCTCCTTGATCTCTTAAGTGGTACCGAGCTGAATGACAACCAAAATGAAATTGGTACAGGAAATTAATCTTCGTTTGAATAATCAAGTTCACATAACGGTCTTGACAGTGCAAACGGCGAAGCAGTCATGCGAATTACTTTTGAAGGTAGGTGATTCATGAGTGGCATGAGTGTGTACACCCTCCTGACAGTATGCTTAGATCATTGACTCGATCCTAGACTACAGCAAGTTAGAGGCTTCCGGTATGTTCAAATCCCTTGTGAAGAGTGGCCTTTGCTGATGCTGATGTCTTCTAGCTGTGAAATTGGAACCAAGTGGATTTTTGGTAGAGGTAGGAACCTCTTTTGATCTCAGGGTCTGAATTTGACTGATCTTCCAAACAGAACATCATTGCTGTAAGGAATTCAAGTGATAATAAAGATATTATCTGAACCGTTGAGTAGGACTGTATGGAGCTACTACTTCCCATGGCTGCGAAGAAACTCGATTTATCTTTCGGTATTGAACCGAATGTCCCTCCGTGTACGCTGATTTTGCTCCTTTCAAGCGTGTTACTTTTTTTTTGAAGCTTTGAACAGGGGTCTACGCCGATTATGCTCGGATTAGACAAGGTCAATCAATTCACGAAACAGATAGTCACTCTGCTCATGATACGACTTCTTTTAATAGTGCTTATGAATTTGATTGGAAACGCTGTCAAGTTCACGGCCGATGGCTCCGTACAAGTCACTTGCGCTGTGGACAACAACGCTACTTCACTGGCTCAGGACGAAGTAAATCTCAAGTTTACCATCCAGTGGGTGTGACTCTCTATATTCAGCTCCGGTCGACATTAAAATCGCGTATAGAGATACCGGAATTGGACTTGCTCCAAGTGATGTCGAACTTCTCTTCGTGCCTTTTCAGCAGGCCGATAACTCTTCGACTCGGCGGTTTGGAGGAACTGGGCTGGGTTTGTCCATATCAAGGCAACTGGTCAAACTCATGAATGGCGCTATCGCTGTTGAGTCCGAGTTGAACGTCGGTTCCAAATTCTGGTTCACCATTCCTGTCAAGATATTCAACTCCGACGAGTCCCAAAAGGTCAAGCTTTTATTGTTCCACGTTTCTTACTACTGATTATTCTTGTCCAGTATCTGTTCGATATCGAAAATCTGAAGTCGGTGCTGACGAAACCCCGTCCTCTCTATATCTTGGTGTGCTCACCGTCTACGGTAACACTGACCCTTCTGGGGCACATGTTTTCCGGATTTTTCATCATTCTGGTGTCCTCCATTACCGATGCAGAAAACCAGTTACGCAACTTCGGTGATTCGAACATACCTCTCGACTTCGTCATCTTAGATGATCAATCGGAGACTCACGCTGAGGACGTGGTCAAATTCATACATTCCTTACACTATACCACTCTCTCGGAGACAAAAGTCATCCACCTTTACACCCCTACTACCAGCCTTTCAGGGCGCTCCATATTCGGTAACAGTAGTCCGGGGGTGGTGAAGATGACCAAACCGCCCCGCAAATTGCGAATGCTTCAAACGCTTGCAGGTCTGAAGAATCTGCCCAACGCGATATCCGCAACCCCTGTCTCCGATGTCGTGAGAGCTATGGACGACCTCGCCGCAGCACAGCGCACACTGTTTGGAAATGTCCTCATTGCAGAAGGTGAGTTTTCGTGTTAACCGAAAGATGTCAGTGATATCTAGAGTATTTTCCCAGATAATCCTATCGCGCAGAATTTGCTTGTAAAGCAACTAGAACGATATCAACTAAATGTCACGGCGACAAGCAATGGTAATGAAGCGTTAGCAGGTAATTGGTTTCGTCACGATTACATGACTTGCTGTTTATTAACATCGCCACAGAATGGGAGGCTCACGAACCAGGATATTTTAGTGTCGCTTTGTTTGATCACCGTACGTTCATCTCGGTTGCCATGCGCTTTGTCTTGAACAGAGAGCTACCAACAGATATGCCCATATGTGATGGGGTTGAAGCCTCCAAACGACTGAGGATGTTGGAGAATAAACGCAAAGCTCCAGTCATGCTGCCAAGTTTGTCTGCTCACTTATCGCTTCATTAGAGACAGTGGTCGAAATTGATATTCTTTTTAGTTGTGGCTTTGAGCGCCGACTGCCAAGAATCTACGAAACAATTATGTCTCAGTGCAGGCATGAACGCCTTCTTTAGTAAACCACTGAAGAAAAGTAGGTCCGATCCACTCGTCTTCTGCGAAAGAGCACTAAGGCCAACTTTTTCTAGGCGATCTAACTTCTTTATTATCTATGTTCGGCCAACCTTCACCCCGTGCCTAAGTCTGTGGTCTCTATATACCGTGCTTTGATCTCCATATATATACGCTTTGAGATCTTGCTGTGTTACTGATATCATGTCTGTTGTAGCTATTTTAGTGAAACTTGTATCTTGACTGTATAATATATAAGACAAACATGTTATACTGCTAGACGTAGTATTCTGTATGACAGCGATGCAGGCTGAAGTACAGACGATCCGTACCGTTCGACCGCGGAGAATATCAGTGAGTACCTCTGTGTAAGTCAATGAGTTCAGCTTTATTGCTTGAGAATGCTTTGCTTGGAAAGCAACCACGGCACAGGCACAATGCACTGCGGCCATATGATTAGCAATGGCACGGTCAAAGCTGGTCTTGAATGAAATGCAGTAAGCATGTCCATCGCTATATTTAGAGAAGTCTGCAGAAACTGGAAAAGACACAAGGAAAGTACAACAGTCTACATTGGACGACATTGCAACATTGCTTTACACCGAAGTCATATAAATAAAATATTCGTCCAATTCGAGTTCATGTTACCATTTCAGAGAGAGCATGACTCACGAACAGATGCAGAACACGAACATGAAGATAGAGGATTGGAATAACTACAAACATCACCGTGGATTGTGTGTGAAAGGTGGTTGGTAGTGCACCTGCATTCCGCTATAAGCTCCTCCCATTGCAGCTTGAGCTTGAGCTTGCTGCTGCTGTACTACAGCAGCTTGCTGCATCTGCTGAGCAGCAACTGGGTTCGCAATATAGTTGGGTTGACGGCTATATGCCTGCTGTTGTTGCTGCTGTGGTGGCGGGTGGCCATGGGGATGAGGAAAGTTGAAAGTCGGAGGAGGCATAGAGCCCGGCGAAGTGTTAATGCCATAGGGAGTCACCGTAGCTACCGATGTAAAATAGGGATGAGAGAGTGCGTCCACAGCTGATATTCGTTCCGCCGGGTCAAACTTCAAAAGGCGCTCCAAGAGGTCAATGGCTATGAGCGAGTCATTTTAATGTTGTATATAAAAGTACTAGTCTCGTGAACCGCACCGTGAGCTGAAGCCTTCGGAAGAACTTGACGAAAATCCATTTTCGGATAGCGAGGGAAAGGTTTGAGCTGAATTTCAGGCTGAAGAGACACTCAGCAGAGTATCGAAGAGAGCAGAGCTTGACTCACGGAATCTTTCAACATTTTTTGGAATTGTGCGTCGCTAGGTGTCCCCACAATTCTCATGATATGCAAGAGTTGGTCTTGATTGTCCCTGCCCCGAAAAAGAGGGACTCCAGATATCATCTCTGCGAAAATACAGCCACAGGACCAGACATCGATGGAAGTGCTGTATGTGCGTGAACCCAGGAGCACATCTGGCGCCCGGTACCAGAGTGTAACAACCTGAACGAGTCATTCGGTAAGATTAGTCAAGCGTGAATGACGAAGAATACCATATCATACCTCATTAGAAAATGTGTTGACTGGTACACCGAATGCTCTAGCCAGACCAAAATCACCCAGCTTCAGCTCGCCTTTGCGATTAATGAGAAGGTTTTGAGGCTTCAGATCTCGGTGAAGAACTTGATTTTCGTGACAAAATGCTGTACCCTTCAGAAGTTGATACATAAAGCTGCGGACCGTGTTTGCATCTAACGCGCCACGCTCTCCGTGCTGATCCATGTACTTCTTGAGGTCTTGTTCACAATACTCAAAGATCAGGACCAACTTCGTCTCGGTGTGGATAACATCGTGAAGGCGAACGATATTGACATGCTTTAATTCTTTCATGAGTGAAATCTCGCGAATGGCGGTCGACGGGGTGCCCTCCTCAGCATCGAGATGGATCTCCTTCAATGCAACAATTTCATTGGTGGTCCTCGATCGTCCCTAAATAGATGAAGGCCAGCGTGAGTCAACAATGGACCTGTCTTCAGGGCGAAACACGCACTTTATAGACTGTTGCATAAGTTCCTTCGCCTAGAGAAGGAAGAGGGCATCAGCATAGAGATATACGTCGTATGCCACTAAGCCTGCCTAATTTCTCGAGCTAGAAGATTATACCTTTAGTAATGGTGACATGAGTTTTCGCGGTGCACTTGCCTGAATGTAGTTCATGGTTCTTGCGAGAGTATAGTATACAGAAATTGAGATTCCAAGGACTCAAGAATGTGGCGAGAAAGTTGAGATCGTACAAGTCATACAAGGGCGAGAATATACAAGGTAATCCGAATCTGGTCAGCCAAGTACCCGCCCGGGCCGGGAGTAATCAGACCACGTGACTGGCCAAATTTTTGTCCTCCCAGTCCCATTTCAAGTTTGAAGGACACTGTCCAAAACCAGGTCCCACATCGCTTTCATTTGACTCTCTCGGTCCTCAAAACGATGGCCTCCGATAAATCTAGAAGGAGTCGCAATAAGCAATCCAAAAGTCGACCCGCCGCAACTTCCACCATCTCTCAGCCGGCAGTCGAAGACGCTTCCCATCTTACTACTCTTTCTGCTTTCTCTTCGAAAGGAAATCTGTTTGCATATATTTCGCTTGCGGTAGACAGGCATCGCTTACGCGTATACGATACCGCGACAGGTCAATCTGTTGCTGAACATATTCTGGAGACGGCTCGAGTGTCTACGCTCAGCTGGTGTCACCTTTCAGAAGAGACTTCCTCGAACTCGCCTCCTACAAAAAAGAAGAGAAGAAAGAGCCACACTGCCGAGGATGCACAATCGAAAGCAGTCCCCGAAGTCGTTGGGATGGGATTGTCGGACGGAACAGTTATGTTCTTCTCTCCAACTCATGGTCGGATTCTAT
>JH814822.1:120689-137039 GCA_000296255.1 Omphalotus olearius VT 653.13 | reverse complement strand
ACGAGCTCTCAGTCGTCCCTGCGGCGTCTTTGACGCGGACTCTTATCCAAGCACTTCACTCGTCTGATTCGAAGTTGCTAGAGACATGCTTGGCGCATTCTGACCAGATCTTGATCAGAAATACCGTGCGGAGGTTGCCACCTCAGCTTGCTGTTCCTCTCATTACGGCGTGTGTAGAAAGACTTGGTCGTGGCGCGAGAGGAGGAAACATGAAAGGAAGAGGAGGAGGGGCTAGCTCACAGCGCGGCGCGGGACTAATCACCTGGGTGAAGACAGTGCTATCAGTCCATAGTGGGCACCTCATGACGGTATACATTGTTCGTCCCAATTTACGAGTGAGGTACTGAGGTTAACCTTTTAGATGCCCGATCTTGTTGCTCGCCTGTCTGGCCTCCACGCAACACTCACGTCTCGTCTTACGCTACAAGACAACTTGCTCTCGTTGAGCGGCCGTTTAGATATGGTACTGTCTCAAATTGAAATGCGGTCCTCCCTAGCTCCGGCACCACTGACAGCTCGCGCTGGAAAACAAACTTCTGCGCCAAAAACTGTAGAGAAGACGCGTTACGTGGAGGGCGAGAGTGAGGATGAAGACGCGCAGATGAATGTTGAGGTTGAAGTTGATAGCGGCGGGGATGAGGACATTGAGGATGTCGAACTTGGAGGTAGCAGTGAGGAGGGTTCGGAAGATGAAGAAGACGAGGAGGAGGAGGAGGAGGATGACGACGACGACGAGGAACCTACCATGAACGGTTTCATTGACGACGAGGCAGAAGAGGAATTTACAGATGAAGAGGAGGATGAAAGTGAGTAGTTTGATTTATGGCTAGCATATAATAAATCTATTTTATCATATTGACTCGCTTTGACCTTGATCGTGGTATTGTTTTGGTGACCCTGACTGTGACTTCTGTCACTGAAGTGTCTGCCTTCTAAGTATCTCTATTATTATGCAACATTCTGATACACTTGGGTTGCGCTGAACTCACCTGACGCTTCGATGGTGTTTGTATCTCTTCATCTGAGTCCGTCAATTCCGTTAGCTCACTTTCTTCATCTTCGTCGAGGTCCTAATCGACGAGAGGCTTGAGTCACTACACACCCCAGAAATAAGTTCCTCACATTGTCTGTCATAGTTCGACGGCGTTTCGAGGGTTTTTTCGACATAGAAGGTTCACCAGCATAGCTCTGAAGCTCTGCAACATACGCGGATGTTCGTCCTCCAACTGTTACCCATTTGATTGTAGCGGGTTCCCCGGAAGCCTGTAGCAAGTGTCAGCGTAGTCTGCTGCTTTTTTTGTAAGTAAGTATGACCTACGAGCTTCAGAGACGATTTCGTTTTCTTCCCTTTGCCCTATCCGCAACAATTTTATACAAGGATTGTGCATAGTCAGACAACTGAAGTACCCAACGATGTTTGAATAACCAGTCATCCGGGAATTTCGAGTCATCTGCATCAACTGATACCGCAATTTGACAAACGTTTTGCACTTGATGATGAAGCTTCGTGAGCTGATCTACTGTGAGGGTATTGCATCGTTGTTCGGGATGTACGCGGGAATGATACAAGATTTCGTCTGAAATGGATGTTCAATAATTGGAGACCAGAAAGCTAGGTCTATATGCCGCAGCACTGGGGTCTCACCTGCTACCCAATTACCGACGCCCGCGCTGAAAGACTGATCCAAGAGAAGAGCCTTGATAGGGCAAGATCGTTTCAAAACCTTGGAAGAGAATTCCTCTAGTGATGGCATGCATAGCAATGGATCAAAGCCTAATTGAGATATCGGCGGTTCGGTGGACGGTGAAGAGCGCAGTCGAATGCGTCCTAGGCGGCGGGCGTCCAGGAAAGCCAACTCGGTTGTTGTCTGCTCATCGCTG
This sequence comes from Omphalotus olearius VT 653.13, assembly GCA_000296255.1. Lineage (NCBI taxonomy): Eukaryota > Fungi > Basidiomycota > Agaricomycetes > Agaricales > Omphalotaceae > Omphalotus > Omphalotus olearius. Next base: position 135,158 of record JH814822.1, on the reverse strand, counting down.
AGATGCAGAATGAACTGAGCAATGATGTTCGTCAGTTTGATAGAATTGAATCATTTATGGCTGCATGTACCTTCATAAAACGGGGAGGCCAATCGACGCTGGCCTTTCTAGGTGTCTCTTTGTAGTACGTAGCAGGCTCCCCTTTAACCTTTACAAAACACTGTCGATCTGGTTCACCGTATGTGTGCAGAGGTCAAGTACCTGAAGCATACCAGTCATGCCAAAATGGAGAACAGGTAGTCTTCCCTCTCCATCAAGATCGACATAGAAAGTTTTTCCTATCAGAGTAATATACGTCAAGACTGGCACTGGCATGTATCATTGAAACGCTATCCAAGGTCACCATATCTCTTCACATCCACAATCTTCCTTCCGGTGAGTTCTTTGACCTATTACAAACCGCCTTTCTGAGACAAGTCCTGACGGGCAATAATTAGTATATACTCACAAATTCTGTATGGGTAGTTTCGGAGAATACTAAGGAGTCCTCGGTTGCTTCAACTCGTTCAATAATCTTGCCCAGTCCAACTCTTTTGAAGAGTTTCACCGCTCGGTCGACCTCTGCGATCCAGCAAGTTTGATTTGTAGTCAATCAGATAAACTCGAGCTGACCTGGGAGTTCGGGCATAGGAATATTTGATGATTCAATCGAACTAGAAGGACGTGAGATGGACGAAAGCTGGACTCTGGATGGACTGCGCGAGTAGCAACACGTGCATCATCGAGGCTCGAGCAGTCGTTCATCATCCTCCTCAGCCTGCAGATCGCGCTCTTGGTCTGGCTCGAGTGTGTTCACTAGTGCGGCGAGCATGGAAGGTTGGTTATGTCTATTGCAGTCAGTACACGCTGACCTTCGCCCCGCTGGTAGCACCATATAACCGAGATACGCCATGGGGTCTTTGGTGGCGGTCCTCCTACTGGTTTGTCACCTTCGTGGTAGCTTTAGGGAAGTAGCATCTCCAGTTTCTTATGTCCTTCATTCATGTTGCAGTTTTGATCTTTAGGAATCGCCACTGATTTATTGGTGTATTCTATCATCATACCTGTAATGCCGTTTCAGCTAGAGAAACTTGGCTATGACCACATCTCCGTCCATTCTTCGTGGCTTCTTTTTGCATATGTTCGTCTCGGTGCATCCATAGGCTCTGCGCTTTCCATTAACGTGCTTTCTGAAAACTTTCTTGGCAAAGTCTGCTGGTTTAACGATCTGTCCGTAGTACTCATTGAGCTTCGAGCTTTGACTATCGTTGATCCGTGTTTTACTAGCAACTTTTCCTGCTGCGATGTTTTCGGAACGCTATGAGGCTCGTAAACTACCTCTCATTTTTGGGATCTTCGTTCTCATCGGGTCACAAATAATGCTCATGGAAGCTCCGGTCTACTGGCTTATGTGTCTAGCTCGAGTCTTGCAAGGAATTGGATCAACAATGGTTTGGGTTGTGGGTCTTGCGTTATTGTTAGTTTATCTTCCCAAAGCCTGTGATGGTGCATCTGAGCTGATCTTTGTGATTAGGTGTGACCTGACACCGGAAAAGTTCATTGGTAGTGAGTGTCAGCATCACCGCACGGCCTCTTCCTGACGATTCATACTGCTCTAAGGGCAAATGGGTCTTGCCATGGTTGGCTTATCAGTTGGGTGGGTGAAATATCCTTTTGTTCATGACTTTACTTCAAATAACGAAAACCAGGACTCTCATAGGACCTCCTGTCGGAGGCGTGCTATACGCGCGCTTTGGATTCCGTGGTCCATTCATATTTGGCATCGCTGCTGCCGTTCTAGACTTGATTTTCCGGCTAGTTGTCATTGAACGGAAAGAAGCATTAGCCTGGGGCTACGATCCACTTGCTCCGCCGGACAAAACTCCAGAAAACGCAGCAGGAATCCAACTTACGGAAACAAGAGAGACACGCTCAGTTCCGCCCTATGGAGAAGCGCCTACTTCGGGGACAATCGCTAACGAGAAGGAGAGTGACGAGCCAAAAGCAATTTATGACCTAACGCCGAAATCAAATCCAATGTCTGTATCCTTATGGGCCGTAATAGTTCGACTTTCCAAGTCTGCTCGAGCATTTACGGTTTGTACCGTATCTCTTATCTTTGGGTAAATTCAAGCCATGAAGTTGATTGAAAACTTGACACTGATATTCACATAGCATTATCTACACCTGTCTAGAGCCGACATTACCTCTTCGATTGCAAGACGTATGGGGCTTCAATTCCTCCAAAGTCGGTCTTGTTTTTCTGGCTGGAGTAATCCCTACCTTCTTCTGTAGGTCCTTGTTTGACTTTGGGACACATACCAGTACCCACAGTTTCAACAGCTTCCCCCATTACGGGATACGTCACTGATATTCACGGTCCTGCATGTGTCTCTGCGCTGTCTCTTCTGTTCGCTTTGCCTTGTTGGATTATACTGATTTTCAGAAGCAATATTGTGTTGTTCATCGCCGCGTTTGCTCTTCAAAGCAAGTAGACTAGTTTATTCGCGTTACTTGTGTGGTTGACCGATTCGTTTCCAGGTTTCTTCTCTTCCGGCGTGTTATCACCAATCATGGCTGAGTTCGCTGCAGTATCACGAAGCGACGAAGGAGTGGGTTGTAAGTAAACTGTTCATCTGATTGGGTAAACGCTGAAAGCCTGCCCACATTCGACAAGATGCTCATGTCTATGGTGCATTCAACTTGGCATATGGTCTTGGCTCAGCAGGTGAACATTTTGTGCGCATCGCAGGAGGCCTGAGCTCTGATATCCTATTGTGAAGCGGGTCCAATCCTCGGTGGTCAGGTATGACCGATTCTTTGATGCACAACAACCTGCTTCTAACTACGGCCTGCAGATCTATGATCACGTCCAACGTGGATGGTTGACTCTCTGTCTGTTAGCTACGGGACTGATTGCGGTGGCCTTGATTTTAAGCTGCTTCTTTACCGGAGATGAGCCAATCGTGAGATATATAATTCGAAAATCACAAAATAGCAGAGAGAGCAGACGAGAAGCTGTAGAGGGTTGAAGGTGACACTGAAATCGTCCTACATGAGTACATTGAAGTACTACGTAGTCTGAACCTCCACTCTTATTAGATACGAGCACATAATGAACAGAATAACCTTTCAGGGTTGAACCAGCTTCTTCCTCACAGCCACCGTTAGAGTTGCCACCGGATATTTGTCAGCTCTCAGGCCCAGTTGTTACCCTGAATTGATTTTGGCTGTTCTCTGTCGACCGTCGACATTGAAGCTCGAGCATTTGAGCTCCTGCTCAACCGGAAAGATTCTGAAAACTGGTGTCACTTTCTGTCACGTAGCTGCTGGCTTTCCTAGTTGTCTGCTTCTTACTCTCGAGGGCTTCTTCAACGGTGAGAAGTGATTTCCGCTTGCCGTACTTTGGCTATGCTAACGAGCCGTTGAAATTTCCCTAGTTTGTGAATATGGACAGCAATCCGTACCCCTCACCGCCATCTTCTTCGGCATCTGCTGATATTGAAGTCAACGACTATCAGCCAATTGTTACTGCTGAAAGTCAAGTCCGTGCCGACTTCGAGAGCGAGGATAACGAACCTCGAAGTTTTCAGAGGACTATTGGTCGGCTTGATGCTGCCTTTTCTCGAATTCGTCACCTGAGAAGAGATCTTCTAGCAGAAGCTCGGAATCAGGATGGATTATCACCCACTAGCATCGGGCCTGCGCACGAAGCTATTGTTCTTACTGGTCAAAGGGAACGAAGTTACAATGACGAAGTTATAGAGCGGATGCGGACCATTGTCCCTTCAGATGTTAGGGAGCGTTTGAGACAGTTTGAAGCGCGTCGACTGGAGGCGGATCGAGAACGCGACCGCGAGCTCTTCAATCACCAGCTCTTACGTTCTGCTGCCGCCCACATGCAGCCTGTCGACACTTCAGTCACACCTTCTTCCTCCCATCCAACGTCTTCTCAATCCTCCTTTAGCCCAAATTCACCTCTCAGTCCTCCGCGTCAACGACTACTTCCCCAGCGCACTCTTTTAGACACCCAAGCTCTTCGTAGAAGAGATCTACCTGATGATCCCAATACAGATTTGGGTAGGCGCGTGGCTCTCCGTGAATCTGCCAGTAATTCGCCATCGTCGCGCGACAGCTCCCGCGCCTTGCCCACTGTCATTGAGAGAGATTTTGAATACATTCAATCATTGCCGCGTCAACGTCGGTCAGAGCCCATCGCTCTCAGACGTATCGAATCGTCTCTCGACCACCTTCGTCGCGAAATGGAGAGTCGGGCTTCTCGAAGTATGGATCATGCAAGTGGTCCTCAATCCTCTACTACAGGTGCACCACCTCGGGGGGCTATTCGGAGGTCAAGAGTCTTGCCGTCACGCCAGAACTCGAATCCCTCTTCTACATCATCGTCGCAAGATCGACTGTCCCTACTTTCGAATTTCTCGGTTCAAGGTCTTCCAACTCCAAATTCTGTCACATCACAGCAACCATTACTCTTCGATGAACCAACTAGCTATATCCAGACCCCCTATTCACAAGCTAGTGAAGACCGGGATAGACAGCGAATGGAATCAATTGATGAGGAGAGTCAAGGTCGTAGCTATGTCGTTCGCCAGAGCGACCGTGTGCATAATATTAATCTGAATTGGGAAGAGGTACCCTCGGGATCTCTATTGATGTCAAGCCCGATTGGTATGGAGCTACTACCAGATATCGTGCCCAGAGTAGTTAGAGGTGAACATCGTCGCGATGACACGGTCACTGTCCAGCCATCTGAATTTCTCCCTGCGGCGGCGGCTAGATGTGAGTACTCTTGGAGAACGAATTTCTCAGCAGCTCACATCCTCATGCTCTGTAGCTGTACTTAACCAAGTCTCCGACCGATCACCCCTCGAGGACGCTTATCATCCCTACGAGAGGCCTGTCCGAAGCCGGTGGCAATATAGTACCAGGCTGGTAAGCGATGATTTTGGGTCAATTACACGTAGTCAGGTCACACAGGACTACGACGGGGAAGAGGATGCAAACCCTCAGATACGCTTATTTGCCCACGATCCCGGAGATGGTTTCCTATACACCATGCTTCCAAATGGCACTTGTGCACGAAGGCCTCGTCCACCCTGCTTCGATCCACCCAAAATATTCGGAACAAGCGTTCCACGGTTTATCGATCCACTGCCGTCAGCGCTCGTAGATAAGTACTCTTCCGGCAAAATGAAAACTTCGCAGACGGAGGCTTGCGTTCCAAATCTTTCCATACCCGCACACGCCTGCCTGGCTGGGCGATGAACCCTTGAACCACTCAACAAAATTTTCTTATCATCTTGATTTAGGATCCGCATGGAGTCGCGCTACAGTCATTATCATTACCTTTAACTTATTAGCTTTCATCTTCCGTGTTCGCATTGTGTCTTCTTATTTGACTGGGTACCTAAAGTATATACATACACACCACTTTTTGACTCATTCGTGTTCATAATTTCTTTCATCTTTGTACGCCGCAGATCCCCTCACCAAACTCTAACGCATTCACGTACATCACACATGCAGTATATTTATGACTTGACTATGATACAACTGTAAGGAAATGACCGGACTGCAGATTCTTTCAGATTAAATTGACAATGCATGGCCTTACAGTCGTTTACAAGTAAGAGAAGAGCAGCCGCCAGGCCAGATATTGTTCTTTTCACGCGTCTGAGGTTCGGCTCACGGCGAGCTCACGGTATACTAATTCACCATACTTCTCTTCCTCCAACCAGTGCTTGGTCATTTTACAATGGAAGTTCGTCACATTCTACTTTGAACGTTTCTTCCCTCTAACGATTGATTTTAGGTTGTCAATCCTCGCTCTGCTCTATTATCCAACTTCGAAGTTCTTGAATTACTCCGCGAGCTCGAAAGTGACCACATAGCGCGCACCAAAACTGCAATTCGTATCAAAAAAGAAGAAGAGGCCTCTGGCGCTGTGTCAGTCCTTGGCCCTGGTGGAAGACATCCTGCAATGACGGAAATTTGCGAAAATTTGCGAACTATACAGGTCGAAGTGGGTGTGTGGATATGTTCTTGCAACTGTTCCGATCTGTTGATCTTATTTTCAATGGTTCAGGCAATACAACATCTGTCTGCTGACTTTCAACCCACTGCATCACAAACACCAGAAGGCATAACACACTTAGTGAAAGGTTTGGCCAAGTATGACCTTACCAAAGCAGAGAAGCTACAAATTGTCAACCTTGCGCCCGTTCAACCTGTTGAGCTCTATGTGGTGCGTCAAAATATTAGCGTGATACATGTGAATCCTTATTACAGCTATTGCGTCTGAAGATCGTTGAGGAGCTTGAGGATCGCCTAGGTGACTCGATGGAAGACATTCTCAACCAAGTGAAATCCTCTCTCTCAGAACCTAGGCAACCCGTCAACGGTGTTCATCCCGGATCAAAGGACACTCCAGGTGAACTCCCGACAAGTGATTGGGACTTGTCGTATCCCGAAAACGACCCTGAGGGGAATATGGAGATGGATGCAGTAAACGATCTAGTCTTTGATGATACCGGTGAGGGCGCAGGAGTTGAAGGTGATCTCGATATGGAGGAGGAGTAGTCTGTTCAGCGTTGTTCTTTTTACGACCTCTTGTCTTTGTATCTTCTTTTTGTTCTACAATCCTCGACATTTCTATTCGGTCAATCCCAAGAATATGTATTGAATAGGTTAAAATAATAGCAATGCTTGACAAGACACGTTACAGTCTGTCCATCCAATTCCGTTCGTCCGAGTTCTCTTGGACCAAGAAGTTGCGCCTAGCGCATTACTGAAAGTTTATAGTACAACATCACAGCATGTTCACCCCAACGGCGACTCTGCCCTTGAACCAGTCCTTCATCCCCTTTGCCCTGAGGCTAACATTACTCTTTACACTCTCAGGGAGACTCTTCAAACTCCTGACACTCTTCGTGCCACCGCTCTTGGCACTTCTAAAGCTCTCTAATGACGGCGCACTCCTTAGCCCGGCGCCTCTTAGGTCCAGCCCATGTCCATCTGCAGAAGGCGTATTTGGCAATGGCGGAGCGGGAAGTGGTGCACTATTTGCGTGTCCGTGCGCAGAAGGATGTGCCATAGATCCCAGCACGTATGGCCCAGAAATTGTCGGACGAGGGATCGCTGACCTAGCCGGCAAGGTCGGTGGGGTCCGGCTTGAGGATGCCTTTATCGATGAAGATGCTGATGAAGGCTTGCGCTTTAGAGACACTAGCCTTCTGAGGCTACCGGTTCCAGTTCCAGCACTTGTTACACACTCTTTCTCCTTACTACCGTCCGGAGTCGGCGTAGCGCAAGACCCTTCGCGCTCGAGCTCCTGTACCGCCCGAGCCCGCGCAGAGCGATGATCGAGTTCTCGCAACTGGGCACTGATGGTGTCGCGTTGTTCTTCGTCCTCCCTTTCTGGCTCCGCTGTGAACACGGGGCGAGTGCTCTGCGCTGCGTAAGGATGAGGACGAGCGTAAGGATGCGTATATCTATGGTGAAGCCTGTCTTCCTCATCCTTCGATTCAATCTCCATGTCGTCAACATCTATACCCATATCCAGATCAAAGGGTCCTGCACCAGTCATTCCGTCCCATGACTCATAAGAGTATCCTCCACTAGCGTAATGCACCGTTGGCGTGTCTACAAACTTTACTGACTTGTTACTGCCGGTAGTGCAAGCACTGTTTTTTCGCTGAGCAGTAACGTTCTCAGGCTCCTTGTCCAACCCTAAGCTGACGCCAGAGTCAAACTTTGTTGAATTGGCATCGGAATCCAAGGGGTATTCGGAACAGTAGGGTGTACGTGAAGAAAGAATTGATTTAGTCGGGGAGGGGGATTTGCGTCTTTTAGCGTCCATTGCTGAGTCGCCTGACTGGTCATCCTCAATGTCTTCGATGATAGACCTATGGTGCGGCTGAAACTTTTTCGTCTTGCCAACGCCAACGCTATTATGTATAAGTTGATAATGGGGAGGTGCTGTGGGCGTTACGGGAGGTGACGAAGACATAGATGATACAGATGTGGAAAGTGGTGGTGAAGCAGAAGCAGACGTCGATGTTGAAGAGGATAACGATCCTGACCGCGCGTACAACGCCCTTTTCTTGAGCGGTGTATATACTGGTATAGAAGAACCTGATGGAGTTTTGGTTGGAGCATCCGGCAGAGGCAGCAAAGGTGTGATACCCAACTCCCTTATGCTGCGTTTGCCCTTTTCTTTTCCGCGGCGTTTCATAGGGCTGGTGCCACTGAGGCAGTCGGCGTTGGCACCGGACCAGAGTGATGGAATACCAGTATCTGTACTCCAAAGCTCATTCTGGCCTCCCTTTAAGCTTCTAGTACTAGCCTTAACAGGGCTCAGTTTGGAAGGCTTGGTCGCTTTCAAGTTCGGAATCGAACTCGCACCCGCACCAGGGTTTGGATGGGATCCAGACCGCGTTCGCAAGATGTGAGTCCAGAACGTGCTTGAGCTAGAGGTCCCAGAACCAGCTGACAGTGGTGAAGGAGAGTCTGAAGATGTAAAACCAAAGGAAGAAGGGACTAAAACACCGATGCTCCCCGTGCTGCCAAAGCTATTTCCGTCAGCATTACCATCAGGGGCGCTCGCAGCTCTTCTATGTAGGCTGCTCGTGCTGTTTCCGAAGCCATTAGAAATGACAGAGAAGTAATCAGTCACGTCCGGACGATAAGTACTTGTAGATGTGGGCGTCGGACATCGGCTACTGTCTCTTGTTGAGGCAGGGGAGGGTGTAGCACTAGAGCTACCAGATTCGGTGCGACTATTGTATCGAATAGCTGTTGCAGAAGGCATAGATATCGAAGGGGATTTGGGCTGACGGTAGATCCATTCTGACCCAGGGGAACCGTTATGTGTGGAAGAGTAGGAGTGCGTGCGCTTGACTGGGCGTGGAGGCGTCTGAGAAAGGGTGTCAGATACGGAGGAAGGTCCCTGCAAGCTGGCAGACGCTTCGGCCGACTGTGGAGAATGGGTTGTATGAATGGCTGTGGCGAGCGTCTGGACATGCAAAGATCCGCAAGTGAATTCATATGCTGAGCCTGCATCGATACACGAAGTGTGAGGTCTACTTACAGCGCTGTAATCCAATTGAGGTTGCAACGGCCGCTTGCTACCGAAAGAACGGGATGAACGATGATTGACGTTCGGGGCGACTACTTTAGCACTACTGGACTTGGTTGAGCGCTGATAATGATGATGGCCACGTCGAGGCGTGCCCTTGGAACGTGGAAAGGTAGCCGATAACGAATCAGATGTGTGTTTGCTGCTTGACACTGAGACCGAGGAGGGAGGTTTCTTCAAAAGCCAGGTTAAAAAGTCTTCTAGGCAAGCACTCGAAAAACACTCACAATGTTGATTGGAGAGGACGAGGGATATTCGTTGACTGGTGTAGCACCAGGCTCTTGCAGTATTCTCGCATCGGCGGTAAGCCACCGAATTTCATCGCTAGTTATGGAAGCAAAGGAGAGATTGCCGTGCTATAGAAAGAAAAGACGGGTCAGACGACGACATGGGCGGACGAGAACCGACTCACCTGGAACATCGATAATTCGCTCGATCCCTTGTATAGCCTGGGGAGTGGCTGAGGTTAGGAGGACGAGAAAACAAGAAGCAAATAAGTAAGTGAGCAGAATCGGCCAGCAGAGGTTGTGGTGGGGAAGAACAGTTTAGAAGAAGAGGATAAGAGGTAAAAAGGAAAAGTCGTAATGACTGGGCACGCTGCATGGCATACCGGGGGTCTTACTCACACAGTGAACGCTCTGCGTAAAGCTTGGGGTATAGAACGAGGTCATACCTAAACCTCACGTTCTACACGTGTAATTGAGCATTAGAATAGATAATAGAACCGGAGCGTTCCTAGTCTTGTCGTGGTGATTGAGTGCATCAGACGCGTGTAGAACACGGTTCGACAGTGATGAGGTAAATCACGTGATTATTTTTTGCCTATAGAGTAACGTTACAGAGAAATGCTGAAAGGTGACGAGACCATTCCAAGGGGGTAAAACGAGGGCCATCGGGGTAGAGAAGAGGACGAGAGCGCGGGTAGGTCGGTGATGAATCATAACGTTGGGCGTTCAGCATGCAGACCACTCCAGATTCCCCTGGCTGCCTCTGTGGTGCTCTCAACTGTCTTCTTCAATGGCTTGATCTTGGCACCCGAAGAGTCGAGAAGTAGCTCGACCTTCTTCTGAATTTGCGTGACTTCAAGTCCATTGAGAGCAATGACTTTGTCTCTGTTGTTGACTGCGAAAAAAATTGTGGGTGCAAGCGGAGGAAGAGAGCGACTGTGCAGACCATAGAAGCCACGTATTATAGGTTCCTTTTGTGTGCGCTGTCTGACGACTACTTCGACGTGGGGATACTGTCGAGCAAGATCCTCTAGGTGATTGAGAATGTATGTGCGGGTGCTAGTGGATGAAGGCCATTTGTCGCAGTACTCGAAGACGAGTTTCCTGATCTGAGGAAGGAAAGCGGTGTGGCCGTTTGCAGGAGATGAGCCCAGCTTTGCCCTGATAATGGGCGATACTGGAGGCAAGCGCATTGGACACAGACAAGGAGCAAAGAGAGCCTGAGAGGGGATGGCCGGATCGGCCGGGGAGAAGATATAAAAGGGAATTTCCGGGGAGTGTTATGTAAGCAGGACTAGTGGCTCGTCACTTGAACGATTCTCAGGCCGTCGTCGCCTCCAAAAACAACGGACGCGTCGCGTACATAACAAGTAATACGGCCCATGGCTCGAGCAACGAGGTCATCTCTTCAACAACCACCTTCTCCTCCAAATTCTCTTCCTTCATCCACAAAAAAACGGAAACGTCTCAATTCGCCCACTCATGACGATGACGAGCAGCCTCCGTCCAAGCAGCAGCGGAATTCTCCAGCTATCACGTCCGCCGGTGACAGTTCAATCGACTCGGACAACGCTCAGAGGATTCTGGATGTTCTCGAGATGTTCGTCTCTTTCTCACTCTCTCTTTTTTATCTCTGACCCTTTGCAGGATCGATGCTCAAGGTCTTCTTGACCGAGTCTTCCCCCTTTCTTCAGATTCAGCTTCGTCTTCGTATTCCTTCCGGGCGTTGCTCAAAGACTCTTCGCAATATCCGCTTTCTGTGCTCAGAGTCAGTCTTGGCTTCTCTGTCGTTTCTCAATGTCTAATTTCAAGTTCTTAGTCGGCTGTTCAGCACCTTTTTCCAATATCCTCTCATCCACGAGCTCGTCCTTCAAAACCGGCTGCTCAACGACTGAAATTCTGCAATCTTGCTCTTTCTCTTCTTGATCAAGCTTCTGTCTCCGCGGTCGATGTGCCATCAGATTTTTCGTCGCTTTTCCCCGCCAATGAGTCCGCGACTCCTGACGAGAAAGCCCCTCAAGCCTCTACATCGAAATGTTCATCCTCCAGCTCTCCCTTTCATCAGAAACCCAGATATTCATTGGTGCAACATTTGCCACAAGGGGACTATTGGACCTCTTTAAACTCTTCAACCTCTCCTTCAGAGCTCAAAGACCTGCCGCAGGGCAATTCTGAACTCGTCTCTGTTCTGCCTTCTCCTTATCCTACCACATCAATATCAGACATTCCTACACTTGGCTCATATCATACGAAACCCCTGCCGTCGCAAAAGCACAAGGTCCCGACTCGTCGCCCAATATCCAGAGGCTCTTTTCTAGACTATGGTATATGGGCCAGTTTTGGGCCCTCCTTTGATCAGGATGGTGCCGAAGTAGGTCGTACTGAATTAGGTGAAGTTTATTATGCGCGAGAATCAAAGAGGAAGCAGAAGGAAACTAGACTGAAACGATGGATGGCCGAGAGGGAGAAACAGATGGAGGATGAAGTGACCATGGACACCGAAGTCGAAGAGGTCAAACGCACAGTTGATGTTGATGCAGAACTAGCCGAACTTCTCCCTGAAAGCGAGGTACAGGCGATCAAGGACTCTCTGCAGAGTTTTGAGCTGGAGCAAGCGGTGTCAGAACTATTAGAACGAAATCGGAAAGCATTAAGGAGGTTGGAGGAGTTGCAGTATTTGAGGCTGATTGCCAAGGACGGAGGATCCAGCGCACCGGAGGAAGGGTCAGAAGAATGGGACACAGGTAATTCCCCTTTGATGGTCTCTACACATTTTCTTATGACACTATTCGTAGCCCAAAGCATTCTGGACTCGCTCTCGCTACTGGCTTCTTTAAGACCCCGCATCTCTACAAACGAGAACCCTCCACTTATTCCCTCTCCATCTGCTCTGCATGTCCTACATCGTACACTACCCCTTGCACCTTCGTCTGGGTGGCATGGAAATTTACCTCCTGGACGAGCAACTGCTCTTCGAGATGATTCTACCATCAAGGTCCGCGCAGGAGTTCCAGCTGCTCCAATACCCACTGGACCCTCTGGTACTGCAGTGGCTCCTTCTACAACTTATGGCACCTACCAGTATGCGGCCTACACTCAAGCACAAACTTCGCAGCAAGGAGCGACAACAGCCACCACGCCGTATATGATGCAGTACAAACTTCCGGCTGCATCTGGCGCAACATCGTACTATAATCATTACACCCCCCAGCAGATGTATGGCGCACAGGCATACGGAACAGGGATGGGGACAACGGCGTATGGCGGGGGTTGGTACAACAACTACACACCACAAAGTGGCAATGTCATTGCCACTGCGGCCGGAGGAACGAGTAGCGGGACAGGCTCAGCGAGAGGGACACCCCAGCCGGGTTTGGCGCCATCATATAGCTCTTTCTTCAGTGGTACGGGGAATACTCTCACTGCGGCTGCTGCTACGAATGGTGGTGGAAGCGGGAGGGCAACGCCTCAGGCTCCGGCGCAAGTGCAACTCACGCCGGCAGTGGCCAACACTGTCGTGAAACCTGGACAGTGGGGGACACCTGGTGGGGTATCTACACCTACAGCGGCCGTTGCTGGACAGACTTTAAGGATTCCGTTGCCTGTGAGAGGGCCCTCGATTACGCAAATGCGCACACAGTGGTCTCCGGGCCAACAAAATGCTTATCAGGCGAATGGACGGTCTACACCTGCGACAAAGTAGAGATGGAAGGGGTTGGCTGTGCCTGTTGATGCTTTTCGACATGTTCTTTCATTCACTTCGTGTGTCGCTTAATCGTCTCTGGGTGCTCTCCTCTTGTGCATCATCGTCATTCTGAAGATTTTCTGCTGGTACCTTCCTCACAATTACGCCCCTAATACGTATACGTATACGCTGCAGTAACATTTCATGACATCCCGCCATATGAGCTTTAATCTCGAACGCTTGCAACATTACTTCTAGATAACTCAAGGCTAGTTTGAATCATATACGGCAGCGGTGTACAAATCAGCATTCTTCGCAATAAGGTAGGGATGTTTGTCAAATCAACTGCAAGTGATTTGTGCGAAATTGTCAATTGTCCCGGCGAAATCATGACAGCTGTAGCCTCAATGCCTAATATCGGGAAGGAAGAAAAGCGAAAACAAGTGGACGGGGAAAAGTACCAGCATCTTTTATAACTAAGTACTTATGCATCTATCGTCGTATTGTTTGAGTATAGCCTTTAAAGCCGCGATCTGACTGGTATCAATGGTGCCCATTATTGTTACCTAGCAATTGCGCAATGACCATGTCAACGACACAAAACGTCACACAGAAGTGAAGCCATAGCAGTTGTGCGCACTACAGACAGCAATACAAAGATATGCGTATTTTACTCTCACAAAAAAAAAAAAGATATCCGACGTTGTCTAGGCTCACGCGTCTACAAAAATCAAGAAACGAGAACTGACATCCCAACGTCGAGTTCAGAAGAGTTTAGACTTCCAGACTTGCTCTGACACGCAAAACCACCTCATCATCGCCTCGGGTGTCCACCCTAGAGAAGAGGAAAGTATTCCATCCGCAAACCGACCACTGAGGACTAGTATAGATACTGGCGGAATGGGCTGGAAGAGCGTGTTGAGGTAAAAAGAACGTGGGAAAACTCTATTGAGGGAAATCTCGTATCACGTGCCGATATTCGTCAGCAACTGATTTTCAGCGCTTTGACCTCTACTTAGCTTCTGTTCATATCGCATTCGCTCTGTCTACGGGACTACGGCGCATCGTCGCTGTATCAAGCGGTTCAAGAGATAAATATTTAAATACGTGGCAGCTGTATTTGAGCTCAATCGGGCAGGCTCGTGATACAGCTGGGCTGGTAAGTTAACTCATCTACCCTGCGATTTAGCCTGACTGGGTATAAAGGAATCTGTGAAAGCTCTACTCTTGTTACCATGCACACTGCATCATTGCAGCAACAGTGATTGCAATTTTTGAAGCAGCCCATCGGATTCAACCAGCTTGAAGTAAGCCCACATGATTTACTGAACCCACCTAATACACCGGTATTCAATCAGGCGAACCATGTTTTGATAAACCTTTCCACTGACTACCGTCCTTCCCGCTCCTCGAAATAGAAGACA
>JH814822.1:103879-119458 GCA_000296255.1 Omphalotus olearius VT 653.13 | reverse complement strand
ATCAGTGACCATGGATAAAGGGCTTCCTGCAGGCTTCTATAGGCTTGCGTCGATCAACGCGGCGGCTAACCACCAGCCCGTGTTAGTTCCTATCGCTCAGCACGGCTTCCTGGACGATGTGGTTTACGTGAGTTCTCAAAAGCTATAGAAGAACTTCCACCATCTGACTCCGGAGGTTTAGTTCACCGTCTCAGATGATGGTGCTGGTTCTGCCAATGTTACAGTATCGAGTAGTACCGCTGCCGCCTCTGCTAGTGATGCTGGTGCCACAGCGACTTCTGCTGCTTCTGGTTCTGTGAATGCGAAGGCAGGCAATGGCAAGTTTGGAAAAGGCGTGCCCAAGTAATTCAGCATGCTTCTGAGCAGGAACATTCCTTCTGCACTTAGCTGTAGCTTCTTACTTTCCTTTTTCAATGCACCATACGAGACTCGCCAAAGCATGTACTTTTAGTAATTGTGAATGTTGTTACGTAAATCATAAAGGACGAAGCGCGTTTGCCAAACAAACCTGTAATCTTGATCATGGACGTTGACTCCGACTCTGATATTTCCATCTTTGACGACGAGGAGGCCGATTTACCTCGTAGCAAGGCCAAAGGGAAAGGGAAGGCTACAGACAAAACCAAAAAGGACAAAGCAAAACGCAAGCCGAAGGACGTGGTGACTTGAAGTTTTCAAAGTTGGACTGGCCCTTCTTTGTTAACAGTACATTCTAGCAAGCATACACATGGGAGGCAAACTATACCCGCTCATGGGAGACCGTACAAGAAGATGAAAGGGGCAGTCTGCAGAGCGCCGTGAACGATTGGATGGCCCAGGGAAGGAGGAAGCGGTGAGCTGTTGAGCTGCTACGGATCTTTGTCCTCAAGCTCAATTTTCTTAAGGTTACTCGCACCGTCCACTGCAATTCGTCGAACCATCATACGGCATCTTGTCCTTCTTTTAGACCTCTCCACATCTATGATGGATCGGGATATGCGTCCTACTAGATTTGCTTTGACTCTGCAGTACGCTCGCGAGTTCATATTAGAATGGTTCGATCAGAATCCTCTAGGGCAGATGGGTGTAGTTGGTATGAGAGCAGGCGTCGGAGAACGTGTTTGTGAAATGACTGGTCAGTCGAATTTACAAGTCATGGGAGCAGCGAGTAGTTCATGCCGCAGTGGCGTTGCAGGCAACCCTCAAGATGTTCTAAAAGCCATCTCTGATCGACATAAACTCGAGCCCACTGGTGAACCTAGTCTACAGAATGCTATCGAGATGGCTAGGAACAGCATGAAGTTCGTCTTGACATCATTTTATGCGCCGATGTCCTCCTAATTATGCTCAAGCCATCTTCCAACACATTCATCACGCGAGATACTAATAATATTTGGTTCTCTAACTACTTGTGATCCAGGTAATATCCACGATACTTTAGATGAATGTGTGAAGAACAAAATACGGATTTCTGTGGTTGCGCTCGCTGCAGAAATGAAAATCTGCCGCGACCTCTGTGATAAAACAGGCGGTGAGGCATTGTTTTATGAACTTCTTCATGTTTCTCAGAAGTTTGTGATCAGGTCAATTTGGAGTCGCATTGAATGAAGGTCATTTCAAGGATCTTCTATTCGAGCTTGTGCCTCCGCCTGCACAACGAGCATTGACCCGCGCTGCCGGAGCTGGTGCTTCGAACCCAGCAGCTGATTTAATGATGATGGGCTTCCCCAGTCGACTACCTGACGCGTCGCCTCCAAGCCTCTGCGTGTGTCATTCGGACCTCAAAAGCGAAGGTTTCCTATGTCCTCGTTGCTTGGCCAAAGTCTGCGACGTCCCCACCGACTGTGACATTTGCGGATTAATGATCGTCAGCTCTCCGCATTTGGCAAGAAGCTACCACCACCTTTTCCCTGTCAAACCCTACATTGCCGTGTACGTATGTCTTTGGTTGAATATATTACCAACTTTCTGTAACTGCGATGAATTGGCAGTGCGACTTTGGACGATGTGCCTAACCCTTCTACTAACGCGGCGTGCCATGCGTGCTCTCGAGCATTTCCAACCACACCGTCACAAGCCACCGCAGAAGGAATGAGTCCAATAGGCAGATACCGCTGCCCTGAGTGTCATATGGACTTTTGCTCTGATTGTGATATTTTCGTGCACGACGTCATTCACTGTTGTCCAGGGTGCGGAAAATGAAGCGGAGCAATCTAGTTCGGTCTCATGAGCAGAACGTGTTCTATTGCACCCAACTCGGTGGAGATTGAATGAAGTGGCCCCCACGCAGGTTACAAAGAGGTCGAGATTGAAATGCAAGCTCCGTTGCATATCCTATGGCGGTCATTAACGAAGTAACTGCATTAATTTTCGCAATGCTGGATTAGGAGCCGGGCAGCTGTTGCGAGCACGGATTGAATGAGTACATAGACAGTGAAAACAAGGAACTCGGTTTCAGAATTTTGTAGTTCATGCCTTCAGTTGCCTTTCCTTCTCCTTCTCCCATCGAGACATCATTAAATGCATTCCTTCTGACCGAGACCTGATTGCCATCGCAGGAGTCAGCCTATGCATGTGTGCAGTGTGTAGTTGAGTGCTTAATGCAGAGTCGTTTCGAATAACCTGTCAAACGAGTCGAATGAAAAGGTGTTCACGAACGGAAGTTGCGGGGAAAAGGTGAGCGCGTACCGATCCGATCGAAAGGAAGAAAGAGAAAGATGCGGCGCTGTTGAGCATGTATTTTGACAGAGTCGATAGAACTCCGTTGGGCCCCGGACCATACCTGCGAGCGTAACTGTAGTTCAGAATTCTGCAGCGAAATGTAGTGCACCGACACACACCTAATAATTGTCCAGGAGCCAAAAATGAATCCTATGGTCAGCCCGACACCCCCACCCATTAGGGCACCCATTCTACCAAGGAGTTTAATGAAGGCAATATGTGCGTAAAAGTATCGCGTACTTGACTAGACTCTTGTTATTATTGCTGTATAGTTGAAAGGAAAGAACACGACATACGTTTTTCAAGAATGGGGCGGTCCTGAGGTGCTTGCATTATTTTGAAAATGAAGACGACCTGAAGTCAATGAGAAGGAGTAGAAGAGGCGGCTGGTGCGTGCCGGAAGCATTTCACAGCTGTCCTCAGTCCGGACCATCATGACTGGCCTTCCTCTATTTCCTGATGCACAGCAGGCGCAGATAAGTTAGTCTTGTATGCAGACCTGTCGATTCATTGAACACAGCCAATTCATAGTTCGTGCTCACCAGCGAGACTTGTATCATGTCTCCTCGTTGCGAGAGCAGGCCGAAAACGTCTTCCGGGCATGGCTAGGTCAGCATTCAATGCTTCAATTTCCTCTGGGTTCTCAACTCCACTATAGGGACGCGTAGAATAACGAGATGGGACAAAGAGATTGACCTTCTCGCAAAGCTTGTGTATTACGGTCTTACAACTGGGCGGGGTAAAGTGGCCTCAGCCTAATTTGATGCAACAACTCATCTCTACTTCTACAGCTACTCAAACCCTAGGGGAGGAGTATACGGACATATGGCAGTATTCAGCTTCTACTCGACTTGCTCCTCCATCGCGATATATAAGTGCCGCTTTGGTCGTCCTTCCGTCTTTGCCTTCATATCTTTTGGGACGATTCGTCAACTTGACGTCGCTCAGTGTCCGTTCTCCAAAACTGGCCGCGACTTTGAAGAATCTTCCGCAAGTTTTGGAAGCAGTGACGGAGATTAACCTCGTAGTGTTCTACACTCGAGGGTTTTACTATGACTACGTGAAGCGATTACTTGGCATTCGCTATGTACGCGTGAAACTTTTTCTGAGTGAGCATGGTTTTCTCACCAATGACACTAGCTTTCGTCCTTGCCCGAGAATCCTCACACTCGACCACCCTCTTATTCGTTACTTGGCGTGTTACTTGCTGTTAGACTGCTGTACAGGCTGATTAGCTTCATCCGAAATTGTCGTTCTGCACAAGATGCAATGGAGAAAGGCAAGCAGCCTGACAGGGGTCAAGTTCCTGAGGGAAGAGAAACATTTTTGGATGACCGACCGGTCTCATATCTGCTTGACTCAGTTGACCCTGAAAGCGAGCCTGCAAGGCCTGCAGAAGAAGACGAGCGAACAATGCTCGACATCACCTCCATACCTGAATCTATCCGGGCATCCAGGAACTGTACGTTATGTCTCGAAGAGAGAACTGATAGCTGCTCGACTGAATGTGGACATTTATTCTGTTGGAATTGTGTTGTTGGATGGGGAAGGGAAAAGGTCGGTGCACTATTTCGAGATCAATTGATCTTTCTGTCTGATAAAATTCTGGAAACAGGCAGAGTGTCCTCTGTGTCGACAATCCTTGAACCTTACACGCTTATTGCCCATATACAACTTATGAGATTTTTCCTGGGAGCACTAATGTATACATAGATTACAGTCGAGACTCGGGAGGGAACATCGATCGTCGAAGACACTTGACACTGGATGAGGGGTCTTATGCTACTTGTTGTATCAGAGTAATGTTGTCGCCTTTAAGAAGGATGCGTCCTGGAGATAAGATCAATATTTCGAGCGTAAAATCCAAATGATTGACCATGCCTAGCTCTCTCCGTGGTTTTGCGTCCTTCACGAATACTTCAGCTGCTTCATCAATCACGATGTTCATAAACTCGTCGAATCCCTGTAAAAATAATGATGAGCAATCTGTCCAACTATAGATGATGAGACAATATGAAAGGTTCTCTGGGCGAATTGAGAAAGCATGCAGTTGCAGTCGCCCTTGTAACGGGGGAGTTCAATGCATGGGTTTTTGACAGAATCCAATGGACGCACAATTATTCGACCTTCAATCCTCATCTCAATGTTATCGTAAAGCCATATGACAACTTTTGTCTTCTAGATTAACAGATGTCAGCGAAAGTTGTCCAGAAATCAAATATCGAGCGAACCTGTTGAAGATTTTTGAAGATGACATTCTGCACGAAAAAAGAGTCAATGAATAAGAAATACGGGAGAACTAAGACGTGTCATACGATGGGCTGGACCATCACACGCTGCTGGCGGCCTGACATAGTGGGCAAAGAATTCGAGAGCGTAGAAGGACAGTGAGGGGGTGAGGCTGAGAGTTTATCGGGCACGTGGTCACTTTCTGAACAAACTTAGCAGCTTGCGACGCGTCCGACCACTGCGTTTACCACCATGGAGGTGTGCATTACTTTCATGGATTTTCTCCCATTTAACTTAATCTTGTCTAGCTTTTTGCTCCCTCGAATTCCTCGACGGCAGCAGCCGTTACGTTTATCACATTCGTACAGGATCTCAAGAAGAAAACGAAGACATGGGGTCCTATGATCGAATTATGTGCCAATGGCGAGAAGACCTTAGAGCGATTCAGATTCCAGTTTCCAGATGATTGGCTATATAGTGACCAGCTTCGGGGAGAATGGAGTGCTTACAACGAGATTTTGAAACGAAAGAACGATTCCATTCAGGAGCAGCTTGGTGAGCTTCCACGGACGTTTGAACTCACTATCAGGTTCTGATACTACCCCTCTCTCAGCTGGCCTTCAACTCAAGATTGTGGCCGAAGACAAGATTATAGAGAATAAGATCAATGACATCCTGCTGGAATGGGAGCAGACCCGTCCTGTTCAAGGCAGCATTCGTGCCGACACCGCAATGAATACCATCAATGTCTTTGAGGGCAAATTAACTCGCGTTCAGGAGGAGTATGACCTCGTTTGTCGGGCAAAAGAAGCCCTAGACTTGGAGTTGACGAGGCACACACGTCTTGAGCCAGTGTTTGAAGAGTTGCGCGACCTCAAAGCCGTTTGGACAGCGTTGTCAGGAATATGGAATCAGATCAGCGAGTTGAAGGAGATGTCCTGGGCAACGGTGCAGCCAAGGAAGCTCAGGCAACACATTGACGGCCTGCTCAGCTCGACCAAGGATATGCCTACTAGGATGAGGCAATATGCAGCCTTTGAATATGTGCAAGATACGTTACGTGGATTGCTGAAATCGAACTCTATTGTTTCGGACTTGAAGTCAGATGCGCTGAAGGAAAGACACTGGAAGCAGCTCTTCAAGGTCTTGAAACTACCTGCGCAGATTAGCTTGACCTTGTGAGTCGTGCATAATTCGGCGGCATGGCTTCGTCTTATATGTTGCTATAGAATGACTCTTGGTCACGTCTACGATTTAGACCTCAAGAAGAATGAGTCAATCATCAAAGAAGTCATTTTTCAAGCGCAAGGAGAGGTACGCATCATCGGGAGTATTTGTAGTTAATGGTGCTTATACTCTATAGATGGCATTAGAAGAATACATTAAGCAAGTCAAAGAGATCTGGACAAACTACACACTTGATCTGGTAAACTATCAAAACAAGTGTCGTCTCATTAG
This sequence comes from Omphalotus olearius VT 653.13, assembly GCA_000296255.1. NCBI lineage: Eukaryota > Fungi > Basidiomycota > Agaricomycetes > Agaricales > Omphalotaceae > Omphalotus > Omphalotus olearius. Next base: position 113,071 of record JH814822.1, on the reverse strand, counting down.
GTGGGTACGCCTCTATTGGCCGGCTTTTGAAGACTGACCCAAAGCGATTCAGAGGATGGGATGATCTACTCAACAAGTGCAGTGAAAATCTGAACTCCCTGGCGGCCATGAAACTGTCGCCACACTATAAAGGTTCGTCTTTCAAGTCAATATATCAAATTGAGGTAATTCATTCTGCCTACAGTCTTCGAAGAAGAGGTCAGGGCCTATTGGATGATATTTTTGTCCAGTTTTTTTTAATTTTCATTTCCAGGCTGGCTCCTGGGAGGAGAAACTGAACAGGATACATGTCCTTTTCGGTAAATATCTTCAGCCCAAATTATGTGTAGCTGGATTAGCTGAATAACGCATTATTAGATGTCTGGCTTGATGTTCAGCGTCAATGGGTCTATCTGGAAGGTATTTTTTCCGGTAGCGCAGACATCAAACACCTCCTTCCAGTCGAGAGCGCGCGGTTCCAGAACATCAATACCGAGTTCCTTACTGTTATGAAGAAAGTATACAAGTCCCCGTTTGTCATTGATGTGATGAACATTCAAGGCATTCAGAAGAGTCTTGAGCGTCTCGCTGATCTTCTCAATAAGATCAAGAAAGCTCTGGGAGAGTATCTTGAGCGAGAGCGGTCTTCTTTCCCTCGATTTTACTTCGTTGGTGATGACGACTTGCTAGAAATCATAGGTAACAGCAAGGATATCCTTCGCATCATGAAGCATCTGAAAAAGATGTTCGCCGGAATTTCGACAATCATACTTGATGACGAATTGACTCAAATTCAGGGTATGGCGTCGAGGGAAGGAGAGGAGGTCCGATTCACGGAACCCATTCTCTTGAAGGATTACCCAAAGATCAATGACTGGCTAACGAGGATTGAGTACTCAATGCAACTCTCGTTGGCTACGCTGTTGACCGAGGCGGTCAGCGAGCTCCAGTCTTTCTATGGTACCGGTGCAAAACTGCCGATGGACCAATTCTTGGCTTGGATGGAGAAGTATCCAGCACAATTAGTCACACTCGCGGTTCAGGTTGCGTGGACCGCCTCTGTCGAGTCTTCCTTCGAATCAAGCGAGCTTCCCGAGCAGCCATTGGAGACTGTCCGTCAAGCACTAGATCTCCTCGCCGACATCGTGCTACAAGAATTGCATCCGGTCACACGTCGGAAATGCGAACATCTCATCACCGAGCTCGTGCATCAGCGTGATGTCACCCGAACTCTTGTTCAGCAACGCGTCGTCGATAAAAGTGGTTTCACTTGGTTATATCAGATGAGATTCTACCTTGACAAGAGTATCGACAACCCACGGGACAGGCTGGCTATCAAGGTTGCTGATGCAACGTTCCCTTATGGATGGGAATATCTTGGTGTGCTCGACAGACTCGTACAAACGCCTTTGACGGACCGTGTCTATCTGACTCTTGCTCAGGCCTTGGATACGCAGCTAGGTGGTGCACCCTTTGGGCCCGCCGGGACTGGTAGGTCCTCTCTACGATTTGATGATGCATTCTTCTCACAAATATGCTAGGAAAAACTGAATCTGTGAAGGCACTCGGGGTTCAGCTGGGTCGATTTGTACTGGTCTTCTGTTGTGACGAGAACTTCGACTTTAAAGCTATGGGCCGTATCTTTGTTGGATTGTGTCAAGTGGGCGCCTGGGGCTGTTTCGATGAGTTCAATCGGCTCGAAGAACGTATCCTCAGTTCCGTGTCTCAACAAGTGCAGACCATTCAGCAAGGTCTTGCCTCGCTGGTCAAGAATCCGAACACTGAAATTGAGTTGGTCGGTAAGAACCTGAAGCTCAATAAGAACATGGGTATGTTTATCCATACTTTTGCAACATAATCCATCAACTTTTTCTACTCAGGAATCTTCATTACGACTAACCCGAACTATGCTGGTCGCTCCCAGTTACCTCCTAATTTGACCAAACTTTTCAGACCGTGAGTTGAATGTTGTGTGGCTATCATTGCATCCTTAATGTTTTTCTAGAATGGCGATGACTCGACCGGATCGCGAGCTCATTGCACAAGTCATGTTATTCTCGCAGGGTTTCCGTACTGCCGAATCTTTGGCATCGAAAGTTGTACCATTCTTCAATCTCTGTGACGAGCAACTTTCTCCACAGCCTCACTACGACTTCGGTCTTCGAGCTCTAAAAGCAGTGTTGGCCAGCGCTGGTATTCTGAAACGCGAACGTTTACTGAGCACCAAGAATGAAGGCGAGGATGCAGTCGGCCTTTCAGATTCCATCTCGGAGCAGATCATTCTCATTCAAAGTGTAACGGAGACCATCGTACCGAAACTAGTTGCAGACGACGTATCTCTGCTCACCAAGTAAGTCGCATACGAGGGTGTTGTTTTTGTTTTCTTAGCCTTCCCTTAGCCTGTTAGCCGACGTGTTCCCTGGCGTTGATTATGAGCCGGTTGACTTGGATCGCCTGCGTGAAGAAATTTTCAAGGTCTGCAAAGAACGTCAATTGGTGGAGGGTGAACGATGGATCGCGAAGATCCTCCAGCTGTATCAGATCCAGAAGATTCAGCATGGTTTGATGATGGTCGGGCCCTCTGGTAGTGGGAAAACCAACGCTTGGCAGGTTCTTCTGGCTGCCTTAGAACGATTAGATGGTGTGGAGGGTGTGTCATATGTGATCGACCCCAAAGCCATGCACAAGGATGCCTTGTATGGTACCTTAGACTCCACCACTAGAGAGTGGAACGATGGTCTGTTCACCCACATTCTCCGACGAATTGTCGACGACGTTCGAGGAGAGAGTGGAAAACGACACTGGATCATATTTGACGGTGACGTTGATCCAGAATGGGTTGAGAACTTGAATAGGTTTGTGTGTCACTTTATAGGGAATCCCCTTTTTCTGATTCACTTCTTAGTGTACTTGACGATAACAAGCTTCTGACCTTACCAAACGGTGAGCGACTCAATCTCCCACCGAATGTTCGCATTATGTTCGAGGTAGAACATCTGAAGTATGCGACTCTCGCTACCGTCAGTCGATGTGGTATGATCTGGTTCAGTGAGGATGTCGTCGAGCCCGCCATGGTGTACCAGAATTATCTCGCAACATTATCATCAGTACCTCTCGACGCAGACGAAGAGGATTCAGGCGATTCTCTCGCCCGAAGAAACAACGAGACTTTGCCTTCTGAAGCGGCTGCTTCCGCTGCCCTTGAAACACAGAGACAAGTAGCCTCGATTCTGGAACGTTACTTTTCCGACGGCGACCTTGTCAGCTCTGCATTGACTTTCGCTGAATCTATCGAACATATCATGGACTTCACCGCCACCCGAGCCCTCAGCACTTTATTCTCCCTTCTCAACAAGACTGTTCGCAATATAATTGAGTACAACTTCCAACACCCGGACTTCCCTCTTCCTCCCGATCGAGTGGAACAATACGTCACTAAACGTTTGCTTGTCAGCATCATCTGGGCTTTCTCCGGCGATGCGAAGTTGGATTTACGTGCAGAAATGGGCGACTTTTTGCGTGGTCAGACAGGCATTGACCTGCCTCCGCTTTTACCCGGAAGCTCCTTAATCGACTACGACGTGCAAGTTACTAATGGAGACTGGTTGGCTTGGCAGTCAAGAGTACCTACTATCGAGATTGAGGCCCATGCAGTTACAGCTGCTGATGTGGTTGTACCCACAATGGACACTGTGCGGCACGAAGAGGTCCTGTATTCCTGGCTTTCGGAACACAAACCTCTTATGCTTTGCGGTCCTCCTGGTTCTGGAAAGACAATGACTCTATTCAGCGCGCTCCGAAAACTTCCCGACATGGAGGTTGTTGGCCTTAACTTCTCGAGTGCCACTACTCCAGAGTTGATACTGAAAACATTCGAGCAGTATTGCGAATACCGCAAGACCCCCAATGGCGTCGTTCTAGCTCCTATTCAGATCGGTCGATGGCTTGTTGTGTTCTGCGATGAGATCAATCTCCCAGCTGCCGACAAGTATGGCACGCAACGTGTCATTTCGTTCATTCGACAACTAGTAGAATCGGGAGGTTACTGGCGTTCAAGCGACATGGTTTGGGTCAAACTTGAGCGCATTCAGTTTGTCGGCGCATGTAATCCTCCCACTGACCCTGGCCGTGTTCCGCTAAGTCACCGTTTCTTGCGCCACGCACCGTTGGTGATGGTAGATTATCCTGGGGAGGTTTCGCTGAAGCAGATTTATGGCACTTACAATCGTGCTGCTCTCAAAGTGGTACCCAATCTTCGGACATATGCCGAGCCCCTCACGGATGCAATGGTTTCGTTTTATCTTGCCTCACAAAAACGTTTCACCACGGACATCCAGGCCCACTACGTCTACAGTCCTCGTGAACTCACACGTTGGGTCAGAGGTGTCTATGAGGCAATCCGCCCTCTGGAATTGTTGTCTGTTGAGGGTCTCGTTCGTGTTTGGGCTCATGAAGCGCTTCGTCTGTTCCAGGACCGTTTGGTGACCGAAGAAGAGCGGATTTGGACCGACGAAAATATTGACGCTGCTGCTATGGAGCATTTCCCAACTATCAGTCGTGATGAAGCGCTCCATCGTCCTATTCTTTTCTCCAATTGGACCTCAAAGGATTACATTCCAGTAGACCGGGAAGCTCTGCGTGAATATACGAAGGCTCGCTTGAGGGTATTTTATGAGGAAGAATTAGATGTTCCCCTTGTCCTCTTCAACGATGTCCTGGATCATGTTCTCCGGATCGATCGGGTATTCCGACAGGTGCAAGGCCATTTACTACTCATCGGTGTCAGCGGTAGTGGCAAGGTATGATGTCGACTTTTCTTAAAGAATTTCGTCTAATCCTTTACTTCAGACTACCCTGTCACGTTTTGTTGCTTGGATGAACGGCTTGAGTATTTTCCAAATCAAGGTTTCAAACAAATATACAGGGGACGACTTCGACGAGGATCTGCGGACGGTCCTTCGACGATCTGGATGCAAAGGCGAAAAGATCTGTTTCATCATGGACGAGTCAAATGTCTTAGATTCCGGTTTCCTTGAACGGATGAATACCCTACTAGCGAATGCCGAGGTCCCTGGTCTGTTCGAAGGCGATGAGCATGCCGCTCTCATGACTGCGTGTAAAGAAGGCTCACAACGAGACGGCCTGATGCTTGACTCTCACGAGGAACTTTACCGATGGTTCACGCAACAAGTCGCTAGAAATCTTCACGTAGTCTTCCCCATGAACCCGCCTGCGAATGGTTTGGCTTCCAGGGCTGCTACCTCTCCCGCTCTTTTCAATCGTTGTGTGCTGGATTGGTTCGGTGACTGGTCTGATCAAGCATTTTACCAAGTCGGCATGGAATTCACTCATTCCCTCGACCTAGATCTACCATCCTATAGTCCTCCTGCTCTCTTCCCTGTTGTCTATCGGGAGCTGTCCATGCCGCCTGTGCACCGAACTGCCGTTGTCAATGCACTTGTCTATGTGCACTCATCACTACATCAAATCAATCAGCGTTTGAGTCGTCGGCAAGGACGCTACAACTATGTAACGCCTCGCCACTACTTGGACTTGTAAGTGTTTCAATTGTGCTGTCGAATTTGACATTTATTCATCTGTTAGCATCAATCATTACGTCCGTCTATATGCTGAAAAGCGCGACGAACTGGAGGAACAGCAGCGCCATCTACATGTTGGTCTCGACAAGTTACGTGACACCGTGACACAAGTCGAGGAGCTGCGAAAGAGTCTCGCCATCAAGCGCTCTCAGCTGGAGGCTAAGGATGTCGAGGCCAACGAGAAACTCAAACGTATGGTAGCCGACCAGCAGGAGGCAGAGCAAAAGAAAGCAGCGTCTATAGAGATTCAAGCTGCTCTAGTTGAACAGGACAAGCACATTCAGCAACGCCGAGCGATTGCGACGGCTGATCTTGCCGATGCGGAGCCCGCTGTCCTGGAAGCCCAAGCTGCTGTTAGCAACATCAAAAGACAGCATCTACAAGAAGTGCGTACTATGGCTAACCCGCCTGAGGCTGTCAAGTTGGCAATGGAATCCGTTTGCACGATCCTTGGTCACAAAATTGATAGCTGGCGTACCGTGCAGGGTATCATTCGTCGTGACGATTTTATCCAACGCATCGTCAACTTTGACACCACCACACAGATGACGAAGCAACTTCGTGACCTCATGAAGAAAGACTTCCTCAGCCGACCTTCCTACAACTTCGAGACTGTCCAACGCGCTAGTAAAGCATGCGGTCCTCTTGTCAAGTGGGCTCTTGCTCAAGTGCGCTTTTCTGAGATTCTGGACAAAGTCGAACCTCTGCGTAACGAGGTGCAATCCCTCGAAAACCAAGCGGATACTACAAAGAAGCAGGCTGCTGCTATTATCGATATGATTGCGGAGCTAGAGGCAAAGATTGGGCGGTATAAGGAAGAGTATGCACTTCTCATCAGCGAGACGCAAGCGATCAAGTCTGAGATGGAGCGTGTTCAAAATAAAGTGGATCGCAGCATGAAACTTTTGGAGAGTCTTTCCTCAGAAAGAAGTCGATGGGAAGCTGGCAGTCGCACTTTCGATGACGAGATGTCCACCATTGTCGGCGATGTTCTCCTTTCTGCAGCGTTTTTGGCGTACGGAGGATTCTTTGACCAACACTATAGAGAAGTTATGTGGCAGGACTGGTCGAACCATCTCAGTGAGGCCAACATCAAATTCAAGCCAGAGCTTTCGCTGGTAGAATATCTATCGACCGCAGACGACCGACTGAGCTGGCAATCGAAGTCTTTGCCCTCCGATAACCTCACAACCGAAAACGCCATCATGCTCAAACGCTTCAACCGTTATCCTCTTATCATCGATCCTACTGGTCAGGCCACTACGTTCCTGATGAACGAGTACAAAGAACGGAAGATTACTGTCACGAGTTTCCTAGATGAAGCTTTCCTCAAAGTTCTGGAAAGTGCGCTTCGATTCGGGAATCCGCTGCTCATACAAGATGTTGAGCGTCTTGACCCCATTCTTAATGCCGTCCTGAACAAAGAAATCCGTCGGACTGGCGGTCGAGTACTTATTCGCCTGGGTAGCCAAGATATTGATTTCTCACCCTCCTTCACTATGTTCCTATCAACTCGTGATCCTTCAGTCGAATTCTCTCCCGATATCTGCAGTCGAGTTACCTTTGTCAACTTCACCATGACTCGTAGCAGTCTGCAGAGCCAATCTCTCGATCAGGTGCTGAAGGTGGAGCGTCCTGATACTGAACGGAAACGGACCGACTTGATGAAGATACAGGGAGAATTCAGGCTTCGTCTAAGAACCCTTGAGAAGCTGCTGCTTCAAGCGCTTAACGAATCCTCTGGTAACATTCTCGATGACGACAAAGTCATTGACACGCTCGAAACATTGAAGCGAGAAGCCGCAGAGATCACACACAAAGTAGAAGAAACTGACGTCGTCATGAAAGAAGTTGAGCAGGTGACAGCTGAATATCTCCCCTTGGCGCAGGCATGCAGTGCGGTGTTCTTTGTTCTAGAACAGATGAATCTGGTCAACCACTTTTATCAATTTTCCCTTCAATTCTTCCTCGATATCTTCGATTATGTTCTTCATCACAACCCGAACCTTAAAGATGTGTCCGATTATAGTCGACGGCGGGATATTCTACTCAATGACCTCTTCCTTGTGGTCTACAAGAGAACCTCGCGCGCGTTGTTGTATCGCGATCATGTCATGCTTGCTGTTCTACTCGCTCAAGTGAAGCTACGAGGTGTGGAGGAGATCACCGAGGAGTTGGAATTCCTGTTAGAGGGTGGCGACAACATGCCCGCGACAACTGCCGCAACTTCTGGACAGCAGAACTCGATTCTGGCACCTGACCAAGCACAACGTCTTGAAGGCTACGCGAAGAACCCGATATTCAAACCGGTAGCGGGTCATTTCGTGGAGCACGAAGATGAGTGGAGCTCTTTCTTGGAATCTAATGAGCCAGAGCTGTCAGTTCCTAAGCCATGGGAGCCCAGCACACGTAAGTTATTTAAGCATGTCAAATTTCTGCTCTATTGACTATATTCATATCTAGCTGCTGTGGAGGGGATACGTGCTCTACTGATCATCAAATGCTTACGACCAGATCGCTTACTGCAGGCAACTGCCCAATTTGTGCGTACCGTTTTTGAGACGGACATGTCTGCGCAATCGGCCTATGACCTCGGTACGATGGTGTCAGATGAAGTTCCTGCGTCTACACCACTGGCACTGATATCTGTCACTGGATACGACGCAAGCTACCGTGTAGAGAACTTGATTAAGAACACTGGCGCACGTTCATCTTCTGTGGCCATGGGTTCACAGGAAGGATTCACTCTGGCAGACCAAGCAATTACTTCAGCTGCACGACAAGGCACTTGGGTGTTGTTAAAGAATGTGCATCTAGCTCCGGATTGGCTAGGTCAGTTGGAGAAGAAGCTTCAAACTCTGAACCCCCATCGTAACTTCCGGCTGTTCCTCACCATGGAAGCTAATCCTTCAATCCCTGTCAACATCCTCCGCCAATCGCGCCTGATCATGAACGAGCCTCCACCTGGTGTTAAGGCTAACCTATTGGACTCTCTACGCAGCATAACACCTTCACGTCTCTCACAAGGGCCTGCCGAAAAGGTCAGGTTATACTTCTTGCTCGCTTGGTTCCATGCTGTTGCTCAGGAACGACTTCGCTATGTGCCACTTGGTTGGAGTAAAGTGTACGACTTCAACGATTCTGACTTGAATTCAGCCTTCAACACTATTGACGCGTGGCTTGGATCTGTCTCGAAAGGCCGAGCAAATATCGATCCGGCGTCAATTCCGTGGGATGCACTGCGGACTCTTGTCAAGCAATCTGTGTATGGAGGAAGAGTGGACAGCGAGTTTGATCAAAGGATTTTGGATTCGTTTGTGGATGCACTTTTCACTCCGATGGCTTATAATGTCGATTTCGACCTCGTGCCAAGTCTTGCGGGCAAGCAAGTGCTGGTAGTGCCTGAGGGTACAAAGCTGGACCACTTTTTGTCTTGGGTACAGGAGCTGCCGGATCGCGAGCCTCCGTCGTGGTTGAGTCTGCCTCCGACGGCCGAAAGAGTCATTGCTGTAGCTCAAGGTAAGAGAAATGATATTGACCAAAAATAGAGTTATAATATAATGCATCGCAGGTAACGAACTACTTGGCAAATTGCGCAAGATGAGAATGTTGG
>JH814822.1:74048-99527 GCA_000296255.1 Omphalotus olearius VT 653.13 | reverse complement strand
CTGACATTTTGATGGAACATACTTGATGCACGTTGCATACATACAATCCGAGCTCCCCGGCAACCACAACATTCATCTCCTCACTGGCAAGTGGCTCAACGCATATAACCACCAGCTTTCTTTCAGCTTTGACCCGTCTTTTTTTCTTTCAGAAATACAAAGCTCGTTATCGCACAATTTCATAATTCCCTCATCCTCGCACAATTGCCTCTTTGCTTCCTTTGTCTACTTGTAATCATGCGGCACAATGATATTTATCAACACAGCAGATGCTACACGATATCCTCCAGCCATGCTACTTGCTGTACAAAGGTGCCAAGAGATACCGTCGTCCAGTATCAAAGTCGACCTTGTGGCCACAAGCCTCTAGTTGGGTATAAAATCATGCTCAACGGTCATTGACCCTCAGGTCTTTTTACCTGTTTTTCTCTTCTCTCTCCACTCATTCACTGCTGTCCTTCCTTGCGTCGATCAGAGATCGCTTGACCTGGTGTCCTTCATTTGAAACTACAACTCGTACATTCTTTATTTCAACTAACAATGCGTGCTGCTTTTGTCGCCTCTCTCGCTCTTGCATTTCTAGCCGTTTCTGCGAGACCTGCACGCCGTGCGTCCTTTACCCTCCAGAACGGACAGGATGCGATTGCTTTGAACGACAAATTCAAAACACTTACTGCAGACTCTCCATGCAGCGTAGGTGAAGATGCATGTGTACAAGGTAAATTTGCCCAGTGTGTCAGTGGCAAGTTTGTTATTCAGGCTTGTGCTCCTGGTACAACGTAAGATCTTCGCTCTCTTTTTCGACGATCTTATTCAATCTTGACATAGATGTGCTGCTCTACCATTGGTCAACTCTGCTGGAACCAGTATTACCTGCACCACTCAGTCTGACCTTGACGCTCGCATTGCTGCTGTAAGAGAAAGATTCTTTGCCGATTGTTTATTGTCATTCTCATTCTAGTCACTCAGACCGGCGCTACTGACGCCTCTTCTGGTTCCACCTCAGCATCGAGCTCTGCTGCTGCTGCGAGTGCTTCCAGTACTAGCACCGGCACTAACAACGCCGGCTCGGGCTCTGCTGCTGGCTCTGGAAGTGACCTACAGTCTTCCCTCACCCTCGACCAGTCTGTTCTTGCCACTGGATTCGAGAAGGACGGTCAAGATGAGCCTGCGGCGGGCCAAGTTGCCTCGCTCACGTCAAACAACAACTTTATCAACTTTTGTGCGCTGACCCTCCCCGCGACGCCTATTACGAGTGAGTGAATTGGGATTAATCACCACATCCCTCTGTTTTTTGACGCCAGTCCGATAGACGGCCTACAAGTCAAAACTGGCTCCTGCAACCCCGCTCCGATGGGATTGATTCCATCCACGGACAACATGCCTTCGTCCAAATTCATCAACCCAGTCAACATGCAGCAGATCAACGAGAACGAGACGTTTGACGTTGTCATGGGTATCCAAGGCATGGAAACTGGACACTTTGTCAACGCCGCGGAAAACTACTTTTCTGCCCCACAGCAGCTCAATGCCCAAGGCCAGATTCAGGGTCACTCGCATATTGTCGTGGAGCAGATTGATTCGTTCACTTCAACGAAGCTTAGTAACCCTTCTGTGTTTGCCTTTTTCAAGGTGCGTGGTTTTCGTATGGTGGTGTTGTGTGTGTGTGCTGATAGGCATTTTATGAAGGGGCTGAACTCTGCCGCTACTAATGGCCAGCTGACCGCTACTGTCGACAAGGGTCTTCCTGCAGGGTTCTACAAAGTTTCTTCGATCAATACTGCTGCTAATCACCAGCCTGTCCTTGTTCCTATCGCTCAGCACGGTTCTTTAGATGATGCTGTCTACGTAAGTATTTCACTGCGTACCCCCCTAGGCATCTCTGATCAGTACTCCATAGTTCCAAGTTGTTGCTGCTGGTTCCGCCAATGCTACTAAATCTGCATGAAAGTCCTCACGCATTATGACCGTAACGGTAAATTATTACTATTGTTGCTGTTGTTTAAATAAGTAGTAGTCATGAAATGAAAGTAATGGATGAGTGGAGCAAATGTCCTGTCTGTCTGTATGCAATGTTTCTTTTCCGAAACGGTGAACGTTTTTCTTATTTCATGTAAATAGCAAGCAACTAAATGAACAGACTATCTGCGATACATTTACTTGGGAGGCTCAGCATCCTCAAGAGGTGGTGGGCCGTCATCATCAGAATCATCAGAGTCATCAGCTGCACCTGAGGGGCCTGCTTCAGCTCCAGCACCTCCTGCTCCACCCATTTGAGCCATCATCTGAATGAAAAAAAAGGTTAGCACGTATATTAATTGTGAAATTGTTTGACTTGCTTTTTCGAAATCCATGTCGCCCATTCCACCCATTCCGCCCATACCGCCCAATCCCGGCATACCACCCATACCGCCCATGCCACCCAACCCTGGCATACCTCCCATGCCGCCCATCATAGGATCCATATCATCCTCAAGGCCCATCACCTCACCGTCTTGCTCATCCTCATCCACCCATTTCGAAAAGTCAGTCTTGAGGAACGCATTCTTAACTTTTTCCTTGGTTAGACGAGGCCAGTACTCTTCCTTCAGATCAGCTTTGCGTAAAACTAGGTAGAGAGATCGCGAGTTGAGACGCTTGGTTGATTTCTATCGAGACCGCGCTAATCAGTTGACGGAGTCTTTAATAGGCTTTTTTTATGTGAGACATACGGCTGAATCTATGGGAGCGTATAACTCGAGGTCAAAAGAGTACTCTTTTTCTGGGAGATTCTTCGAGGCGCTGAGAAGCAGGATCAGTAACCCTGGGTGGCGAAGCGGATGAGATTACACCTACTCTCCGGCAGTTGCACTGAAAGAGATGCTCGTTTCGTTGATGCTAAATTTCATTGTTGGTTCAATGATATCAGGTAGGTTTACTGTCAGAAAGACGACATTCTGTACAGAAAGAGTATGACGCGTAAGATCGCGATTAGGATCGCGTCAATAGAGAACGCGTACTTTTGTTGCATCTGTAGCAGAGCATCTCTGAGCCCAAAGAACTTCAGGGTGTTGAGGCATTGTAGATGATGGTTAATCTTGAAGAGAGAAAAAAAGACCTGAGGAAATGAGGCAAGTCTCAAGCGCTCGTGGGCCACGGTTGGAACTCACTAGAACGCTCCAGAAATTTGGCATTGCCTTCTGGAACAAACAAACCTCGAGTTACCGCTTTCGGTCTTCTTCTCGTTTACACTGTACAGGCTCTCGCATCTTCAGGGCAAATGTGGTCCGTATTTGGCTGTATTCTTCGTTTTTTTTTGGTTGCTTATTAGCATATGTAGGTGTACAAGATGGTTCTTACCGCTGCTATTGCTGCCCCTGCCCACTGCATCTCCGTTCTTTCTGCTGCTCTTTCTGTTCACGCTGACGATGCATGCTAAGCCATGGTGGGTTCTTCTACTTCATCTTGTGAGTCTGTGTTGAGTGACTTGTCCTGCAGCTTTTACTGCATAATACTTCTCGCGACGTTATTCGTTTCTTCGTGTTACTGGCAGCCCGTCTCACTGGATACACCGCTTTCGAGACCTTGGTCGGAAAACATCACTACCTTTGCTGAAGCTTTAAATTCTACACTATCAGCCTCATATACCAACCCTTTGCCTTCCTCCATCCATGCGATCGACCGCTGCTGGTGTGACGTCTCTACTAGCGGATTCTTCGAGCCATTTAATACGACACATTGGGAAGTCTTGAGCGTTCAAAGGCTCAAGGAGCAATTGGAACGCCAACAAAAAGCTGAAGAAGCAAAAGAAGCGGACAAACAGGCAGCTGCTAGTAACTCGACTGATTCTATACTCAGCATGCTCGGGGTGCCTGATACCCCTGAAACCCTCCGTCTACCTACAACGTTGACAGCCGCTTCTGTTACTCCTGCCGCATCTGCATCTGCTCACTCAAGGAGTCGTACTGCAGTAAAGCTATGGTCTCTCTTGAGGTCTCGGAACCTTCCGGCCAGACAGTCTCAACCTGCTGACGAGCAGAGGGACCCAGCCATGACGAATAATTCAATCCTGCGGTCTGCTTCGCCACTTCCTCTCTTCCGCAGGGAGTATGACCTCAGACCGTATGGTGTAGGAGTGTTTCTTGACTTTGGCTTTGCTCCGTCGACGTAGTGCAGAAAATGTTCGACCATCTTTGTTCTTGCGCATGTATTGTTAGCTCGTTGTACGATATAATAATGTTTACCAGCAAACTTAAAGTATATGATTACAGTATGTATGGGCTAGAGCCTGAGGCTCGTGGGAACACTACATGGGCAGTGGACTTTGAAGTTCGCGTATATAATTCGCTGCTCTTGACCCTCTGCGCTCACGACCATTTCAGCGGGCTGTTCACTCTTTCGCTCCATTCTTGATGCCTTCAGACAGCAAGGCTTCATCATCAGATGAACGCCGTCGAAATGCAAGAGCTGCACTGGATCCCGTTATAACTGATACAGCAACTCCGGCGGCAGGTCCGAGCAAGTTGGAACTTGTACAGAAAGCCCTAATGGCACCGTTTCACCACCGGAAAAACGAATCTACAAGGATATTCACAGAACGTACGCGATTCTTTTGTTCTTCTTCTCTGAGGTCAAACCCGGGTGATGTCGACTCGTTCCTAACTCTTCCGTTTTTCATGTCTTTTTTTTGCGGGTTGCGTTTCGTGTGCGACTTTCTAGTGGCACCGGTGATAATGACACCCAAAATGATGAACTCGGCATCTACAGTTTCTTCAAGGCCTCGTCCGTCTGTTGGAGGACCTTCGATGGCCCGACCTCGAATGGATTTTGCGACTTTGGGTCGAGCGCCGCTGCGGCTTGGAATGGGCTCGCGCAGAGTGACATCACGCGACTTGGAGATTGTGGAGGCTACTGAACAGTTGCTGAATGTGGAAGTACCGGAGCCCGATGGAGTAGCGTCGAATGTTAGTCTATTGCGAGGATTTAACGCGACCGTGCCTAGTGCAGACCAAAGCAAGACGCGACGAAGGCAGATGAGGAGTGTTGATGCGCCGCATTTGGGTTTGAAGAAATTGGGGATGAGTGCGAGGGGTTTGTTGACTGATGAGGAGGATCATGAAGGACAGAGTGTCGCTAGTGAGGAAGACGTTGTTCTAGTCCCGAGGGCGGAAACTACAACAAGGAAGGGTAAACGACGAGGGAGAGAAAGTCTTAGTGCCACGAAAATGTTGGGAAAGGATGAATTGACGCGTCAAAGGAAAGAGATTGTACGTGACAAGGAGAACTTGCATGTCAAACGAGTATGTTGTGTCATTTCTTTCACCCTCTTACCGTTGCTCATGTCTCGTTTCAGAGCTTGATCAACAATGAGATATTAGAGATCACTCAAAAGATCGAGACTTTGGACGGCATACGAGCCAAGCTTGAGCAGGATCTTTTGAAGCTCCAAGAGGACGAACTAGAGCTTGATGACGAGTGTAGGTGTTCATCCATTTGTCTCTTATTGTACAATAACGCTCGTGTGCAGTGGAAGGCGTCAAAGAACGGCTGGGGTTTGAGCAGACCAGCTCGAATCGAGCGGCCTTGGCACTGTCGCAGCCACTTCAACTGCCTCATAGCTCCCGAAGGCGGAAGGGTAGGTTGACCTTGACCTTGATGCATTATCGAGATCATGCGCTCATAATACATGTGTAGGCCCTGCATTCCTGCCCTCCGAGCATGATGAACTCCCGCCTGGTGTTGCTTTCATGGCAAGTCTTTACTGACACACTCATCAGTTGTTATTTGACAACGTTCATTTTGGCAGACTTTGGATGGCCATACTGCTCCAGTCACTGCTTTAGATTTCTCTGAGCCCTATGGCACACTTGTCACAGCTTCCCAAGAGGACTCGCAGCCTCTCGTTTGGGATCTGTTTTCTGGCTCGGAGATAGGTCGTTTACGTGGGCATACTGAGCCAGTCAAGTGCATTCAAGTAGAGGATCATGTTTGCTTGACTGGCAGTGAAGACGGTTCGGTAAGGTTGTGGGATCTTAGGCGAGTAGATGCCGACGCTAGTGACGGTTGGGGTGAAGAGGGTGAGATGGTTAACCTCAGCGACGTCGCGGAGGAGGGAGAGAGCGAAGACGGTTCAATTAAACTTAATGGGATTCAGAATGGGGGTAGCAAGAAGGAAGAGAGCAGTGGTGCCTGTGCTCGCGTACTGGAGGGTCACACGAGAGCGGTGACTTCGTTGTTCTTTGAAGACAACTGCTTGGTATGTGCAATTTATTTATTTGTCAGAAGTATCAATCTCATACATCCCTTCCTAGGTCACTGGTGCTTCAGACAAAACTCTTCGGCAATGGGATCTTGAGACTGGCCAATGTGTGATGACAATGGACATTTTGTGGGCTATATCTCACCCCACCTCAACTGCTTTGGGGTCTGCTATGCCCAATAACCTATTCGCTGGTGCAGCCGCGTCAGCTGGTACATTTGCAGTCCCATCGCCGCCCAGAGCAGACGGTAGCTGGGACATGTACGAGGACTTTGTCGGGGGCGTTCAGTTCTGGGGATATGGTCTTGTGAGCGGAAGTGGAGACGGTGCTGTACGGATGTGGGACAGTACGTTCATGAGGTTTTATTTCATTCATGTTGACCTGTCTAATTGTGATCTTTAGTGCGTACTGGTCAGGCACATAGGACCTTACATGGACATACTGCACCTGTTACCTGTCTTCAGTTCGATGAAATCCACGTTGCTAGTGGTAGCCTGGATAAGACCATTAGGGTAAGAATGTCGTTGGTCAACAATGGCTCTGCTTCTGAACATTGATACACAGATCTGGGACCTTCGCACGGGAGCGGTGTTCGAGACCTTGAAATACGACTATCCCGTCAGCGCGTTACAGTTTGATACCAGGAAGGTTGTGGCAGCAACAGGAGAGAACGGAATCAAGGTTTGTATTGGAATGTCGAAAGCTGCTCTAGAACTCACATTTCTCCATACTTAGATCTATAACAGGACCAGTATGCAGCATTCAACGCTTTTAACAAATGGACACACGACACCTGTTGAATGTCTGCGATACATGGACCGCTACCTAGTCTCTGGTGGGCGTGATTCAGCGGTGAAAATCTGGTCGTTATAGACTTGATCACTTATAGACTGGTGTTCGGAAGTAGAAAAAATGAGTACAATTGCCAAATTAACTTAATCTTACTATCATTACGGTGGCTTCATGGTTTCATAAATTCATTGAAGTGGCCTACTTAGACTCGCAATTTTATAAATGATCGGAATCAGCATCCAGCATACATACACTACTAGTTTGAACCACAAGCAATGCATGCACGTATCATACACAATCGATCAAGGCTATGAATGAATTTCATCCTGTTTCATCCCGGGCAAGTGGATCTTGTTAGTATGTAGCTTTTAAATTTTTTGCGTCACCGTGCAGTCTGCCAGTGCTAGTAAGCGAAGGAGGAGCGACCACGTGAATGCTATCACTTCACCTCAAGGCTCACGCGCTTGACGCCAAAACGTATTCTGCTCGCGTCGCTCACAAGAGCTACAAAGCATGTTTGATGACACAAAGGGACGTACATTCGAGACTCTTAGTGGCGACGAACGACAAAACCTTCTATCACTTACCAAATTATTAAAACGCGAACGGAGCGCAATGACCGCGTAGTTTCCAGTTTTCTCGGTCGAGTGAGATATCGAGTCCGCAAGTCGTTCTTCCTTCCTCTCCACCATGTTCTCCCCTTTCCTAGTCTCCGTGTTCGTTCTTCAACTGGCTATTCTACGTCCATCCTTTGCTGCTGATTCCATATCAGTCAGTATCCCTTCTTCTCCTCCATCAACTAATGTTGTACAGTCCAACTTTTTTGGCGTGAGCTTTGAGCTCAGTTTCATGAACCAGTATTGTGAGTCGTATCTTACCTTGTCCCCCGTATTACCCACCAACAAATGCCCGCCTAAAGTCGGAAATGACACATCTACTATCCCTCAACCCATGCTCAACTACCTCTCGGAGCTTCGATCGCGCAATGGCCCAAACACTCCAGTCCGAATTCGGGTAGGAGGCAACTCGGCAGATACCTCCACCTACGTTCCGACACAGACCTCACCCATGCTCGTGCTCACCGATCCAAACGCGAACTCGAACAATCAACCCGTCAATTATGGTCCCATGCTGTGGCAGGTTATGAACCAGGTCTCTCAAGATGTGGGCGGGGTTGAATATCTGATAGGTATCACGATTCTCATCTGACTTGATGGAGCTCCAACTGACAGCTGTGGTTCCTTCCAGGGCTAACTATCAACGAGGACAACAATACGGACGCAATTATTGCGGGAGCGGCGAAAACCGCCCTTGGTGTCAATTTGGATGCCATACTTCTAGGAAATGTATGTGTGCCTCATGCTCAGAAGTCAAGGCGATAGAGTGGCGGTGATTGATTCCCGTTTAACAGGAACCTGACTTGTATGCTGCTCACGATCAGCGACCTAACCTACAAAATTATACAGTACAAGATTATATCGGCGTAAGCAACTTTTGTTTCCATGAGAAAAAATTAGATGACAAGTCTTGTACACAGGAATACTCTGCCGCAGTCAACGATCTCAAAAATACCTCTGCCGGAAATCTCGTGGACGGCCAAACTGTAGCTGGCCCGACTATATGCTGTGCATGGGTAGGGTTCTATTTTCCACCTTGAGCGGCACCAGAGAAATCATGCTTTTGCTAGGACTTGGCTACCGTGCTTCAACAAGGATGGCTGTCAACGTTTAGTAACGTTCTCAAGTATATTACGTACGTGACCATAGCCCATCCACAGACGACGATGCTAAATTTCCTTCAGTCTCCAGCACTATCCTCAAAATAATTGTTTCGGGAGCTATCAATATCAGCTTCCTTATTATCTTGAGCACGCAAATGGTAGGGATTCAACCATTGGAATCATCTGATACGTACGGGTAACACTTTTCACTTCAGTTGTCGACCTGGCGGCTTGGCAGAAACCTGGTATTGATATGATCGCGAGCAACACATCATCGGCAGCTCCCCACATGCTCATGAGCGAGTTCAACAGCGCATCCTGCGGCGGCATCCCAGGAATTTCAGATACATTTGGAGTTGGTACTCTTTGGTCGATTGATTACGCGTTGCAAATGGCTTCCGTCGGCTACACTGCCGCATATATCCACACTAGAGAGCAGGTACTTTTTCGCTTTGCGATTGGACAGTGAATCAGCACTGAAGGTAGCTCTAGGGAATTTCGTATAATCTTGTGACGCCCCCTTCCTTATCGGATTTGGATTCTGGCTCCTGGACAACAGATCCGCCTTTCTATGCTGTCATGACCACAGCTGAGATTCTGGGAACCGAAAGCGGTGGCTTCGTAGCGGACCTCGATGTTGGAGGGTCAAAAACCAACCACAACTTAACATATGCAGGATATGCCGTGTACGACTCGACGAATTCATCTGTGACCAGAGTTGCTCTGTTTAACTTTGGTAATTCGTCTATGGAGTTCGCGCTTCCCGGTGGCCTGAACGCTAGTTCCTCAAATAACGCACTCGTGAAGTATCTCTCCGCGACGAGTGTCAACGAAAAGACTAATATCGCCTGGGGCGAAAGGACCTTCCTGGGCTCTACTAATGGAACGTCTGTTGCCGCAAACACGAGCAATGGGTGGGCGTATCCTAATCAGAATGTTGACTGTTCCAGTGGCTGTAACCTTACTGTGCCTGGACCCAGCCTGGCAGTGGTCTTCTTCGACGAATCTTCAAACAACTCTGCATCTAGTACCAATACAGATAGTAACGACGCACTACGACACTATGACTTGACCTTGCTATCATCTGTGCTGGTCACTTTATGTGCGCTGGCCGCAACGTCAGGCTTTGCCATCTAATATCCTCCATCCCTGGCCTTGCATGTTTATTGTAACTGTCTCTACATGTATATCCTATACACAGTGTATTATCTATAATTTCTATCGCATACCCACTTCTACGAGCTTCTGCGTTGTTTTACCCGGTGACGCGTAGATGTCGTGACGCGAAATAAAGCACGTGGTGTTCACTCGATCGCGTCTCGAGCATCCACGGAAGCAAAAGTGGAATTCTACCGCTCCTTACTCTCATTTCAAAGGTCTTTTGCATTCACTTCTTATGACCGACATACAGCACTCTCTGGCCTCACTCTCTCCACCGAGGGTTCGCAACTCTCCCGCAGCCCGTTCCAATGCATCGCCTTCTAGAAGAGTGGACTTGCCACTGAATTCGAATGCTCAAGTTGAGATTGTGCCTGACAGTGAGGAGGATAGAAGAGCCGAGCTGCTGTACGACAGTTTCTTGGTACCTCCAACTCACTAACCCGACTAAATCTGTCTCTATGTGTAGAAGCGAGTCCGACATAGACCAACTTGAAGGTGAAGCGAAGCCACTGGAGGTAATTGTGATATCTTCTGATGAGGAGGCAGAGTATGTACACTTCTGAACTCTCCACTATACCTTCAATGAGTGTTTCAATGAAGTGCTACACAGATTCATAGTCACGATGATCCCTTTGCGATGCCGACACCAGGTCCATCCAACACCAGATTGGATGCACGGAAGAAGAGCATAGCTGCATCCAATAGGTAAAGTGGCCGCTTGATTACCCCGCCAGGTACTGACGCACTGGACAGTCTATCTCAAGTAAAGGCCACTCCCAAAAGGAGGTTTCCTCCAGCCCGGCGGATCATTGAAAGTTCAGATTCAGAGGATGCTGCTTGTTCGAAAGGCGAAGTACTCGAACTTACCGACTCCGATCCTTCAGAAGACGCGGTTCTACGCGTAAAGTCTGCTGTCTCTCCGTCAAAGTCTCGCTCAGTCAAAGGCAAAGTGCACACGAAGGCTGTGGTCTTTCCTAGTCCCAAGGTTCCATTATATGAAGATGACGACGATGACGAGGTTTTTCGACCTATACTGCGTGATGAAGCTATTCTAGTTTTGTATGTTGGTCGCTTGACTCCGTGTTCAGCTGCTCAATGCAATTTCTTGCCCTTAGGGACGAACCAAAGAGCCACCGAAAGACAATACCTTTGCAGCAAAGTATCTCACCCAACCTGGAATCCGTTTCGCCTTCATCTTCGCGAAAGAAAAAGATCTCGGGGAAGAATAGTGCTGCATCTATCAGCGTTTCGTTTGACGTTCAATTTACACCGTCGGTTTCGGTCGGCAGCACATCCCCTTCGAAAACCAAAACTCGACTGGGCAAGAAGGCTGCTGCTGCTGTCAGACTTGAAGAATTAAAAGCTTACACACAAACTTTCTTCCATGAGCTGAACGCGTCGGTCTTCGACAGCGGGATTCCGGCTTTTACACAATTGACATGGAACAACAGAATGACTACCACCGCTGGGAAAGCTAGCTACCATAGGTCAAATCCACCTAGAGAGCTCTGTCTATATAACTGACCTCTATGAGGATCTAGATCTAAAGAAGGAGTGTGCACAAGCACCATCGAACTTGCTACCAAAATCTTGGACAATGAAGGTAAGCATTCAGAACTCAGCGTTCTTGAAACAGCTAGCGCTCAAATTTTAGTGTAAAGACCGGATACGCCGAACGTTATCTCATGAGATGTGCCATCTTGCTTGCTGGATCATCAGCGGAAAAATAACTGAGAACCATGGGTCTCTTTTCAAAAGCTGGTGCGTGAATTTCGAGTCGGTTCGTTTCACCTTTTCTGTATTCACTGCGTTTGGCGCAGGGCTGCAAAAGTGCACTCAATACGACCAGATATCGTTGTTTCTGTGAGTATCTTCTGAAATACTTCATGCTTTCATCTAACAGAGCCCCAGACAACTCACGACTACGAGATCAAACATCCTTATCAATGGAGTGAGTATTACCCTTATAGCCTCTGTCTCGAGTGATTGACCTCAATTTCTAGAATGTCAACAATGTTCATTAATGTAAGTACAGATCGTCATGTTTCAATTGCCACTGACTTCCCTTTTTCATGTACAGTTACGGGCGTTTCAGTAATTCTATCAATCCTGACAAAGTTGGTAGGGAAATTCCAGCCTCTCAAACGTCAAGAACCCGCTTATGTACCCGCTTCTAGGATGTGCCACTTGCAACGGTGGTCGACTTGTTCCACTGTTCACCGTTAGGTCGAGGAAGACCCCGCAAACACCAAGAGCTAGTCGTATGGCAGCTAGTAAACCAAGAGGTAAGTTACCTTTGTGTGTTCCTGCGAAACGATTCCAATGCATTTCTTATGATAATGTAAGACTCTCCTTCGTCAATTTCTCGGCCCGCCATCCAACCATTTCCGTCATCAGAGGACGAAGTCCATGTTACCTGTATACATGATGCTGATTCTGAGCCTGACGTTGCAGAGGCAGATGCAGATTCAGATATTGAAATCATCACGACAAAGTTGGTTTCCACCACTATCAATATCCCCAGAAGCGCCTGCAATCATAGCGAGTAATGTCAAAATTATTGCCATTGAACAAATATATCAATACAGCTGGGTATATGCACTACACATGATCTACAGTATCTACCAAGATGTATACAAAACTTGAATGCAAGGTATCAAAACGTACAATCTCTAAAGTCCAAGATAAATTAGGCGCTTTCTTCGTATCGCTTGACCACGAGGGGGAGTTGGAGACCTTCTCGCAATCGTCCTTGAATAAATGGTCGAGTGAAAACTCCGTTACACTTCCCAATCTTCTGCCCCTCAACTGGAGCAAATGCGAAATGAGGAAGCAGTGCAGCCACGAAAGCCTTCATTTCGATAATAGTGAATTTGAAACCGGGACAAGAGTGCGGACCGAACGAGAAGGTCATTAAATTTGCAAGTCCCGGGAATGTTGGAGGATGAGCGCTGGGTGGGAGAGAGCTCCATCGTTCTGGTCTAGTGGGGAAATGAGTCAATTTGATGCATGGAAGGTGTACATGTACTTGAAAGCTTACCGAAACTCGAGGGCATCAGCCCCCCATATCTCTTGCGAGAAATTCAGACCTTCAATGGGGATATGTATAAAGCTCCCTTTGCGTATTTGAATGCGACCCCCAGGCTGTACAACAGTGCCGTCGCGAAGAACCACCGGGTGTGAGACGGGGATCAGATCATCCTTCGTGGCTACACGTAGAGTGCCGTGTACGGGAGGTACAAGACGTAGCGTTTCACGAACTACGGCGTCCAGAAGCGGATATAAGTCTAGAGCGTCAAATGCTTGATTCTCCACTTGGAAGCTTTCGGCGTACCCGGAGTCAACAGTCGGTGGAGATGTGAGCTCTGCACGTAAACGACTCTGTATATCAGGGTGCAGTGCAAGAAAATGCAGGCACCAAGAGAGAGCAAGGGCAGTTGAGTCAGAACCAGCAAAGAGGAAAGAGGTAATTTGGTCCAGGAGAACTGGATCGGAGAGTCGCTTTGAAGGATCGCTGGATAGGTTCGATTTGACTGAGGAAATACGATCAGACGCATCATCATCACAGATGAAGTGGGGACGCTTACTGAGAAGACTCAGAAGATCTTTTTCACGGATATCACCCAATCCTGGTTTTTCTTCACGCATAGCCGCTTTCTTCTCAGACACCAGGGTCTGCCCAACTCCACATATCACACGTAGACTCTCTTGCACAGTACGTGTCACTTCATCAGGCTGTATGAGAAAGATCGTGTCAAAAGACTAATTGCAACGACGCAAAAAAAGCTTACCCAGATCTTATCCAAGGATGGTAGGAGGATACGCAGCAAACTCTTCTTGTCAGCCATATCAAACATGCGACGATAGGCGACATAAACGTCCTCAGTTTCCCCATGGAGTGCGCCAAAGTTGTAATCGAGACAGGCAAGGCCAAATGCGTCAAATGTAGCTCGAGACGTCCAATGGGACACATCGATGGAAGAGCTACTGTCTTGAGAAAGCATCTCATCCCATTTGAACCTGAGCTCCTCGGCTTTTTGGAAGAAAACTGAAGACAGGTTCTTGACAGACTGAGTAGTAAAAGCAGGACCTATGATTTTCCTCTGTGGACAGGCCTTGAATACAAATGGCCCAGATCAAAGCACCGTAGCTTACCTGCAAATCATGTTCAGCTCCCTCCATGGCAAAAACACCTGTGCTTGGAGTAAGTTGAGGTTCTTCCCCCATAGAGTACCATTCTTACCTCGACCCAATAGCGAAGACACGAAGGAACGTGTCTGCCATGGTTTTTCGTACACGGACGATGTCAACACATGCGCAACAACGCGAAAGTCAAACGACATCAAGCGGAAGTCGTACTGAAGGGCAGCATTAGTATCACAGCGACAGCGTATCGTTTGGCTCAAACCTTTCCGGCTCCGTGATATCTGAACGTCTTGCCATGCGTTTTCCTCCACTCCTCATGAAGTGTGGCGCTGAAGTCCGGGCTGGCGGCAGTAAGAATTAATGGGAGATCCACGGGACTATATCACAGAGCCACTCACTCTGTTACTTGCCCAATGTGACTCGTGAAGAAAGAAGCGTCTGGTCCAGGTAGCTTCTTGAGGGGATCGAATATCGGAGAGATGATGAGCAGATTGACAATCCACAGAATCCCTCGGCCTATGAGTACGAGAAAAGCGATGAGTACAGCAGTAGTTAGATGGAGCATCGTTTGAAAAGAAATATAGACGAGGAACGTTGAGTGGGTATTCAAGAAAGTAGCCGTATTTTAAGCGCTGCGACATACAGAATACTACAACTTCCTTTTAGAGACGAAAACGACTTTTTAGGCAGTCTCGCGGTCACATGCTGGCATTCACAGTATCCAAGGCCGAATTCAGCGTTCTTTGTCTTGATAACGGTACATTTACTCACAATTACTTGGAAAGCTAGCTAGCCAAAAGCTCAGAGTCAATACGAATCATAGCGGAGCTGCTTGCTGAGTCTTGTCGCCAAGTTGCAGATAGGAAGATTAAAGCACAAGGCATTTTCCAGACACTTCTTGAGGAGGAATAACGAAAGGAACCCGGAGGTAGCTCTGAGGTAGCTGCCGCGCAACCTAAACAGGGACAAGCGGCGTCTTGAAGCGTATATTCCATCTGCTACAGAACAAGGAGAGAAGCGATTGCTCAGTACAAGATTTGAACACAACAAAGAGCTTATTCGAATTATATAAATCATAATGCATAGAACAAAGCCAGGGACAGTCTGAGGCTGGTCTGAGGTACATGGTGGTTGGGAAGACATGCCGGATTATGCCGTCGGACATTGAACCTTAAACTACTGACTGTGCAGTTTACATAAGCAACTATCTACAGTACCAGCAAAGATTTCTCTCGAGACAGCGTATCGACAAGTAGCCTCAGCAAGGTGAATTGCCGCCACACGTCCCTCTGCTTTCTCTATTTCTAAGCTCTTATTTCAGCTATCCTCAAGCTTTATCAAAATGACACACGACGCCGTTTGGTTCTCTCGCCCTAGGAAATTCGGAAAGGGCTCCCGTCAGTGGTGAGCAATATTGTGGTCTACTGGGAGAGGCAAGCCTCTGAAGACTGTTTCTCCGTCCTACCAGCCGCCTTTGTGCCCACCAGGCTGGTCTTATCCGCAAATATGGCCTTGACCTTTGCCGTCAATGCTTCCGTGAAAAATCTGCTGCCATTGGTTTCGTGAAGGTGCGATGCCTATTCATCACTTTCATGGAACTCGAACTGAACGTGATATTCTTGCTCACCTCAGAACCGGTAAAAGCGCCTCAAGTATGAAGGATTCATTCTACTTGTACGATATTTTGCGCACTTCCGTCAGTCTGTATGCGACATTAGGGATATGCTTCACACAACATGACTTCAGCTCCTTCGTCTCTCCAAATAATACTTAGCAAGCTTCTGTTGGTAGAGTATGCTTCGTCGTCAAGCGAGATTGTTGGATCACCACCACAATATCGAACTGTTGAAAGTTTATGAGTTGCATATTCGCATTTTTCGAATCGTTACAATGAGAACCAGAGAACAACTAAGAAACGATGATATAACAGATCCAGATGGCAAAGTATCTATTTAAGGAATTTATACAGCTTGGGTGAATAACTACAGGATGACAGACAAATAGTGCTGCTGGGAGGACTACTGTTAGACAAACAACCGAGTTAGAAAGAATGAAGTAACCTGTACAAATGAGTAGTGCCAAATAAGAAGTGTTCGAAAGAAAGCGCGCGAAACATTGGATGGAAATATGCAGGTGGCAAAATACAATGGAGGATGGTATGGTAGATTCGGGTGATAGAGCCAAAACGCAGATAAAAACGATGTTAGAGTTGTTATAATGAGACAATGGGGAGAGCAATTCAAAATTGAGGTCTTCGAGTAAGGTAGATTGTTTGGTATCAAATGCTGGTTGTGCAAGCGGCTGTTAACCTTATGTTGTTACATCCCATAGCCAAAAGCCGAGCGCTGATAAGGGTCGCTGAGTGTACTGTGCAGCGCAGACCCGCCGAAATGATTAACGCCAGCAAAAGAGGCTGCGGAGAACCCATTGCTATGGGAGGGCGAAAGACCCTGGTTGTGATTCGAGTTACCTTGCAAGACGTATCCATCAATTGCTTGCGGTTGCAGCGCGTGCAGCTGAGAAGTCAAAGGCCCTTGCCCGTACGAGGCCTGAGCTTGCTGCAGCGAGTACAGACTGCTTTGTGCACCATAGACATCAGCGAGAGGATTTCCTTGAAGCGAAGGCGAGACATGGCGTCCTGCACTCTGAGGAAGGCCCATACCCTGATTGGTGAGCGCCATGTTGACCAGTGCCTGCTGGTTATGGTACGTCCCAAATTGGTCCATCTGCTCACGTTGGAGCTTGTTCTGGATACGCTTGCCATATGGGGTGTTGCGTATAAGTGGCAGTACCGGTCGGATCCCTTCAACAAGAAGGACGCGCTGCGTAGGCTCTGCGTAGTCCAACGCTGTCTGCACGCAGTAATTGCCGTAGGAATCTCGCAAGAGCTTCTCTAGCCGTGTGCGATTGAGAAGCTCTTCAATGAGCATTTTTCGAGTGCTGTGTTCCGCCACGCGAATGCACTACAACACGATCGGTTACACTTGGTTTTCAAAGACAGACATAGTTGGCACAGTACCTTCTCGATGACATTAGAACTGAATTTTTGTACTGATAAAGCGCAAACGTTGCCAGCGAATTGACGAATCACGGCATCACTGAAACGGTTGTCGTTCAAATCCAAAATATACTGTACAACCTATAGGAGGGATGAGTATAGTTCGATGCGTCCCTGCAGGTCTTACGCACATAATTACCGTAGGGATCTTGAACGAGAGTGAGTGCGTTGAACGTGATCTCATTGACGAGCTGAATGCGCTGGTGATCAGAGGCATGATCAATGCATCGCTGAAGGACGCAGCACCCATGTCGATGTGTAGCGACCTCAACACAATTGGCAGCGACTGCATTGTAAATGAACTACGTTGAAGACGAGTTGAGCAACAAGGGGTAGATGGAACGCCAACAGAGAACTTACTTGATTGTCCTCGGGCGACAACTTATTCAGGCATTTCTGGATGACGTGATTCCCGTTGAGGTCTTTGATGAGCACTACAACGTGAAGACTGAGTGCAAGGATGATGGAGTGGATCTGAGCATTGTATCTAAGATCAGTCTGCTTTCGCGGTCGTAAGTGTGATAGGTGAAAGAAGCCTAAAATTGTACTTACCTGTCTCCGAGTTGACAAGAAATCAATCATCTTCTGGACAGCACGGGTACCATGCATGTTAAGAGAGATGTTGACTAAATCCTGAGCAACAGATTCGCATATCACGTTGCGTTGATCATCCGTGGAGTACTCCAAAAGTTTCTGGCAAAGGTAGTTGCCGAAAGGATCTGGAAAGAGATGAAACGAGAAAATCTCCTCCAAATCGTTAAACACTGACCAGTCATGAGGTCTGCGAAATGACCAAATGTTTCACGGAAAATCATATCGCGATGCTCAGGAACACCTTCCTCCAACTTCTTTTGCAGGTACCTGCATCCGTGTTGATCTTTACACAGAGCGGGAATTTCACCCTGAAGGTCCTCTAGCCGTGTTCCAGCGAAACGGTTGACTAGAAAAATGATCTCAGTCAATTACGAGTCTCAGAGACAAAGATGCTTACACTCACGATCCATATCTCCGCGCTTGTGCTTCGGTCCATGCAAGCCATTCATTTTGCTATCGACGCCTGGGTTGGCGCGACCAGGGAGGCCCAATCCATAGCGGGAACCGTTATGGTGGTAAAGGGCTGTAGAACCACTGGTGTTATTTCCACCAGCGCTAGTACGGCCACCAGCATCAAAACCAAATCCGTTGTACCGACCACTCTCCAATCCCCCATTCAGACCATAGCCAGAGTCAGCCCCGTACTGCTTACATCTGTCAGGTAATGCAGTTTCGAATAGTAAAAAAAAGGAACGCACAGGCTCATCAAGACCTTGCTGCATACCATTGAAGTTGAGGCTACCATTTTCATAACGTCCCGAAGGAAGTCGGGACAACGATGCTCCAAGATCGTTTGCAACATCACCAAAACCATGAGAGCCTTGCCCAGAGAGTCGACCGTTCAGATTTTGCGAATCCCCAAGAGGAGTCCCAGGAGTCTTCAAGAGGTGCGAAGCAGCACTCGGCATCCCCAAAGGAGTAGCGGGAACAGATCGGGTCGTGCCATTCAAGCCGTCGAGCAAACCTAAAGGCGATCCCCGACGAGGCGAAGGGGGTTGACCATGAGAAAGACCCTGTGAATGCTGAGCCATTAGTGGCGTACTGGTTGCAGAAACTGTCCCAGATCCAAGACTGCCTTGGACATCGTTTGGAGGGAGTACAAGACCAGGGTTGGTAACAACGCGCCTATCTGACTTGGAGGATGCGAGGCCCTCGGGGCCACGAGAGAACTGCGGCCACTCGGAAGATTTCTCGCGATCAAGCGAGCGATTCGCAAAAGAATTCCGTGGAGAAGTCTGGGATATGTGAGCCAAGTCTAGAGCCGCAGATGACGTAGTGATCTAAAAAGGCATCACTGAGCAACAATCTTGCACTCTTTGACAAAGATCAATTACCTTGTTTCCATACGAATTATGGAACTTGTCTTCATCTGACGTCGGAAGATGCCTCATGGCATCTAGAGGAAAGTTAGTATCAGAGGGAACTGCGAACGAGGATAGACGGACTGTGCATCTCTTGGTCCAATTGCTCGTCCAGCATCATGCCTGCATTGTAAGTACTGGCATACCGAGCGCCTTCGTCGTCTGCGTACCGAGAACCTCGATTGAGAATGGAAGCTGACACCGATGGAGGAGCAGGAGAAGCTCTATTGGAGCGTTGACCCTCAAGAGTCAACCCCTGTAAGTGCCCAGCCAGCTCATCATCATGGCTACTAGCGGAGGTTCGCCGACTGGCAGGCATACTTTTTGCACCAGCAGACCGAGAGTAGTTGTTAGTCACTCCGGAAGATAGGTCAGGTGAAAGGTTGACCGAGGGTGCATAGGTGACTGATTTTCGCTTGTCTCCGCTGCCAACTGCGTTTGAAAGAGAGTCCGCGTCGACAAATGAGGGCCCGTATTTGGCAGCGGTTGGGACATCTCCTTGCAGGGCGACGTTCAGACGAGGCGGCGTGGTAGGAGCCGAGACAGCCAAGTGCTGGATCCCCGTACTTCCGTTAGGAGCCGCGGTAGCATCATAAGGGATACTAAGCAGCTCCTGCGCTTGCTGCTTCTCGAGAGCTCGCATTTGATCCTCGAACATTTTGCGCTGGAGAGCACGCTGCCTTTCGTGTTCAAGGCGCTTAAGCTCAACCCGCTAAACGCATTGAGTTCTCATTACATTGAGCAATATGATTGAAAACTCACCGCAGAAAGATCCGTCATATTACTCCCCAATCTGGCTGCCTATAGCACAAAAATAACTCATTATTGCAACTCTCAGGCCCTTTCACCAATACTGGACCTACAGAATCGGCAAGGTCCAAAAAAGCAGGTGGACTTTGCTTCCGCTCGTCAGAAGGAGAGGTGTTATTATCAGTAGAAGCAATAAGCTTTTCCGAAGAAGCATTCATCTTGAATATATGAAGAGTAATCCGGGGCGGTGAACGACAGAAAACGAAGTGAACGAGTTAAAAAAAAGGCGCAATGGAGAGATAAGCTTAGAAGCACAATGATATCCTGATCAGAGGAGAACATTAAGCAACAGAACGAGACCAACGAGACCTCGAAAGGGCAACAGACCTGAAAGCCGGTTTTGAGCCTCTAGAGGTAGGTGTTGTTACAAATTGGCAGACGAGCTTGAAAGAGGATAAAATGAGGTTTGAAAGAGAGAAAGATCAGAGAACTGACCCTTTTAAAACTCCAGATTCAGGAAAGAATAAGGAGAGAATGAAAAGGATCACTTCAGAGTGTATTATATGCTGGTCGCTGAGCACGTTAGAATTCTGGACCCTGAGCTCAAAAACACGGCAGATGCCTTTTATATTATTTTTAAACTCCGGCGTCCCTTAAAAATCTGTGCCCCTTCGCTGTTTCACAATTTCACCAACTTACCCGACTCTCGACTTCACAACCTCTGTTCTACCGCTCGCATAAAATCGTTTGGCTTTTGTCAGAATCCATCTAATACTTGCGTCAAGTCTTGCCACTTTTCTCCTCGCTTCATCATTTGCAATCCTCCGTCAGTTGCCAGGAGGAACAAATGTATGGCCCGCGACACATCATTAGACTCGGACTTCCCTGAGATTGATTATTATTTTACCCTCGCAGCCAAAGGCACTTTACCAGTAAGTACAAAACAAGTTTGAGAGCATTCTTGGAGTCCAGATATGAATGGAGCGTCCAATAGTTGATCAAGCTTGGCTTCTGTAAGTGAACATACC
Organism: Omphalotus olearius VT 653.13; assembly: GCA_000296255.1. NCBI lineage: Eukaryota > Fungi > Basidiomycota > Agaricomycetes > Agaricales > Omphalotaceae > Omphalotus > Omphalotus olearius. The sequence continues at coordinate 78,678 of JH814822.1, read as the reverse complement.
AGCCATGGCTATTTCGATTCCCTTCTAGAAACCAGGACCAAGCTTGCCGACGTCCGACCGACGCTAAACAACTTTTGAACGCAGTCTGGAGTCTGAACAGGTACTTACAGCATGCGAATCAATTTTAATATTATTGTGCATCACAAGTACATAAAGTACATAAGAGCCAACAAGTCGGAAGTCCATGCGATCCCCAATTACTAAATATCTATTCTCTACATACGTGCTTACAGGAGATATGGACCTCTGCAACGTAACGGAGTCATTACTTGATTCGAGTCTCAAACCGTGGAGCCATAACATAGTACCTTTTTGCTTAAATCCGCAGCAGACAGCTTGAATATCGTATAGTAATGCTTGAACAAGTAAGTATATAGAATGCAGGCAATCTACTCTGACGATTGCGTGACAGATAGGGCAGCGGGGGCAGCGAAGGACGCCGCCGGATCTGTTGCATGCTTTTCTTCCGGTACACATTTCGGGGCCGTACCGTCTGCCAGATGGCCATTCCCAAGAGACTTCTTCCCTTCTTCCTGCCTCGCGGGGTCTACATCGAGAGCCGAAGTCCCAATAGTGCGTCTATCGCTCTCGTCCTCGCAGAAAGCACCGCTGTCCTGAGCATCCGCACCATGACCTGGGTCCGGTGAAGATGTCGCCTCAACCTCGGAATTTTCCGCGTTCTCGCCCGTCTCGCTACTGCGTGTAAGCAAGGATGACGGGTACCGTACACGAAGAAACCCTGCAAATGGCGATAGGCCGAGAAATCGCGACGATTTCTTCAACGTATCCATGGAGACTCCTGTGGGTGTCGTCGATCCGCTCGCAGGCGGAGTAGTCTCGTTGGGTAATTCCACATTGTTATTAGCTTTAGGTGTCGTAGAACCTGCTCCAGTACTCGTTTCTTGGGACGGTGATTCAGACCGAGGTGATTCTAGTCCGGACAAAGAGGCCAAGGGAGAGTTCACCAGCCGAGGCGGACTAATAGATATCACAAATACGAAAGATCAACGGCGAGCTCTGCATGATAGATATGGCAAACGACGCACTTACCCGACAGGGACACCCTCGCCGCTGGTCAGTGTGAGAAGTAAATTCTTCAGATTCGGAAGTGTGTGCCGGATGTCGATGGCACGAAGTTCATACTCTACCATGAGCTGAGTATGGCGCACGTCAATAGGCGAGCTGATAAAAATTCGAAATGCCGAACTCGTACCATCTCAATATCTTTGTTTAATAGAAAAACGCCGTACTCGAACCTGTACGTGTCCACTCCTTTGGAAAACAGAGGAAACCTTCGTCGTAGGGGCAAACGTGAGCCTGAACGTATCGACAAATAGGCGCCTCACAAACTCACATGCGAGGGCCAACCATGGCTGAAATCCCGTCCCGAATAAGACTTCGACTTCCCACATAAGTGACAGGATAGACAAGTCTTTTCCCCAAGTAAGCGGCCAGGAGATGCACGACCAGTGCAGCATAGCCTAAAGAAGTGGCAACGGCCTCTTCATTCACCTCTTTGTGATTCGGTAATGAGAGCGGCGGTGCTGGATCATTAGAAGAGAGCGGAATTGGAAGGGGTACATCAACGATAGTGAATAGAAGGTCAGGAGGGGAGAACAATTCGATGGGGAATATGGACGAAAGAGTTGAAACGAGGGTTGTACACGTAGGTTTGAATAGGCCTCGAAGGGACTCGAGACGTGCACTGCACAAGAGACAATCAAAATGAGTTTCAGAAACCGTTTTCGATGAGCAACCCACCGTTCGTCTATCAAGTCTTCCTCGATTTCTTCTCCGCGCCGTAACTCTGCTTCTTCTTGCTCCTGAACCAGAGACAGCACTCTCTGCCTCTCTCGGAGTTCTTCTCGGCGGTGTAGAATCTCATCCCGCACTGTATCAGAAAATTAATGATAACCTTGTGCAGCGCGAAACAATCCGTACGCTGTTGAGATTGACTGCAAACACGTGCGTAATTTGCTCTCAGCTCAGAAATACGACCTTCTCGTTCATAGATTTCTCGTCTCTGAAAATTCGAACAAACCTCGAATCAGCATCAAAAAGAAACGCAGCAGCAGCTTACCGTCATAGCAGCATGATCTGTCGTTAAAGTACGATCAATTCCATGTATGATTTCGGCGAGTGACGATTCGTTATCTAGAATACAATTATGAAGAGTTGCTAGTCTTGTGGGCAACGATCTGAATTAAGAAATTCATGGCTATTAAAGGAAAGAAACTTACTTAAAAAGGTCTTGCCATCCCGCTGTTCGGGCAACATCTGTTGACGAATCAGGGCCACGCCCTCCGCCTCTCCGGTACCTTGAACGCAAAGGCAGAGTATGCGAATTTGACGTTGTCATTGAAGAGTCGGAAACGTCGCCTGCTTGCTTAGTGCTTCGCACATTGGACTCTGGATCGGATGCATAGCCTGCTGACGGTGAAGGAGATCGTGTGCGTGAGACAGGAGAAGAAGGAACAAAGAAAATTTGTCCAGGAGGACTCAGAGTAAGAAGAAGAGAATTTGAAGGAAGCTGAGAAGAGCTAGATTTCTCGTCCTACGTGATGTTAGGCATGATATTTTCCATTAGCTTCATGAACTTACGTCTTCAGCAAGCGTAACCAAGTTGTTGAGATCTATATCCCACTCCTGTAGCACCTGCCATTCATTCTCCTCCTTTCTGTCTGATTGATGAGAAAGCTCCTTTTCTTTCCCCTTACTATTCCGACAGGCATCCTTCCGCGCTAAACCTGCTTTCGCCCACAATTCAAGCTTCAGCTTCCCCCCGCTTGTATCCGTCCACGGTGCATAATCTGACTTGGAATCAACGGAAAATGAGGGATTGGTCGAAGGTCGATGAATTGAAGACAAGTAGTTGGGCACGTGCGGTTCTGCAGACTCCAGTAACGTCGATGAGGAGGACGGCTGAAAGAATGAATTTTGGGACGCCGAGGGAGAATTCGGGGAATTACTCTTATTGAGCACATTTGACGTGGCCAGTGAAGGAGTCCTGGCGTGTCCGTTAGCAGGTACCGTGGTTCGCGACGAAGCCCAGGAGTCGCGACGCAAAGAAGCATTCCTATCGGCAGGAGGTATGTCTTTCCGTAGAGACATTCTACCAGAAGGGAATTTGGGCGAAAGTGGTGATTTGGGGGGAGGTGGTGATATTGGTTGGGGGACCGCTCCGCGTTTCTCAGGGACATCGGCCTTGTCCTCTATCGAGGGAGGAACATTGATTGCGAGAAAGGTTTCCACAAGACGGGACTTGATGACCTTTTCCAATCCGCATTGTGAATAGTCTTGCAATAGTGGTGAAATCGGGATGTTGAGAACAGAGTCTCCAGTGGTATCTGAAGTGCCTGGCGGAGCAAAGAACGAAGTCGAGACAGTAGAATTAGTACGGACCCGCTGGGTCCTGACAGTAGGTGCTGATCGACCAACGGAACTGGAAATTGGCCTGTCGCCCTTTTCTTCTGGGAAACTCACTCGTGAGCTGGTCCTCCTTCTCCCTCTAGACTCTCTGGTAGCGTCTGGCGAACTACGACCTCCTTCTCCATCGTCTGAACGCAGACTTGGTAGCGTGGAAATTGAGTTTACGGATACTCGACGTCGTCTACGGGTCAAAGCCACATCCAAATCATCAGGAAGATGTCCGTGAGTTGGGAATTGGTGCTGCTCGACGGGCTTAGACAGTGCGGAAGCAAGAGCATCTCTCGCGGGAAATGGTGTCAAGTTACGGATTTGAATTGAAGTTATATGTCGGACACGGCGCTATGTTGAATGGCAACGTTAACAACAGGGCTTGACTATAACAAGGAAAGTGAAGGAACCTGTATAAGATGCTTGCTGTCGTGAACATCGTAGAATGGCACAGGTTGTGTTGAACTGTCTGACATGTAGAAGCTTTAAGGACCGTCAATGTCCTCTGAGACGTTGTCGCCGTCGACGACGGTGCCCAGCGTAAAGAGCGTCGAAGGCGTATATTTGAATATTTGAAGGTTGGCGCTAGTGATCGTGCGAGTATGGTAGGATGATGAAAACGGAAATCCGGAAATTAGACTTGTTTTCTTTCATTCATCTATATTCATGCCTCCAAAATCTCTGTCTGCTACCAAGCCATCTACTATCTCAAAAGATGCTATTGACCTTCAGGCAGTCAGAGTAGACAAGGATGCGCTAGCTATGCCACCACCTCCAGCTCCAGCGCCTCAGTTGGGCATCCTTGAACCAGAAATGAACGCTCTATCAGACTGTTTGAAGGTCCGTCTGATCCATGAATCTTCTGATCAATCTAAAGTACTGTTCTTTAGAATGCTACAGTGAAAACTGGTCAGATTTTGCAGTTCTACGCGGACACCCATCGACTGTGAGGACACGAGCAAGTTATTCTTCATTGAGAAACCTCACGTTCAGTTGGATCTGTTTAGCCGCATAGAGAAGCATGCCTCGGCTCCTCCTCGGTCCCTTCAGGCTGCTTTGGGTCGCGAACTTGAGAAATACGACCAGCTATGCGATTCTATTGAGGCTCATCTTGTGTGTTTCTACTTTTCACGCTCTGTCACCGGAAACTCATTATCGGCAGCTTCGTGCAATCTCTGTTCTCCAACGGGATCTGCAAAGAGAAAAACAGCGG
>JH814822.1:59674-74024 GCA_000296255.1 Omphalotus olearius VT 653.13 | reverse complement strand
CCCGGCCCCAGCCGCAGCTGCAGAAGCTGAACCCATATCCTCATCACCGGCATCTAGCTTTAAATCTCTTGCTGCAGGATCCTCAGAGTCTATTGGAGTCAATATGGTCTCTAGCAGCGATGGCGCAGGGCCTAGTCATTCACCTGTACCAGGTGTTCCGCCTCCTGGAAGACGACCCTCCGCTATATCAATCTCTTCCCTCAATCGACCAAGTTTTCCTCTGAAATTGGATTTGTCAGCATCATCTCTTCGTCTCTCTGCAGAGGAAGTGTTTCTTAAAAGCGGGTTACATTCTCCTGTCACATTGGCTCCCAAGTCTGCACGGCCGACAGATTATGATATTATGGCTGCCTTCGCTTCTTCCGCGTCGGATTCGGCCCCCCGAGTGGAAATCGATCTAAGTCTTTCCGAGGGACATCCACCAGAAAGTATGAATATTGACCTCGATTCATCCTTAGGCAATTCTGCCGACAAACCTATTGAACTGGACATGGAAGGCATGGACATTGACAGAGCTATGAGCGATCTATTTGGGGACCCCACCGAAACTACATCCAACGATGCGAATGCGGTGGTCGATGATTTATTCTCGCCTGTGACTGACGACTCAGGCAATGCTGCGGCTCACGATATATTTGCTTCTCTTGGAGCAGGACCCGATGATTCCAACACCACCCGTTCCGAAAACTTGACGGTGCCTTCGGGAGAGCATGGAAACGCTCCTTCTCCGGGCTCAATACTAGCCAGCTTCTCCTCTCATCCACCACTCAATGCTGAAGAAGCCTCGTCCTCTGAGAATGCCCCGACTTTGACAACAGGCGAACCATCGTTTGATCTTGGAGGTTTGGACCTAGGATTTTTCACCGCCGACAATACTGCCGATATGACTTTAGTCGACTCGTTATGGACCATGGACGGTACGCAGGCCGATGGAAGTGGCAGCGGCGGGGATAGTGCAGGGACAGCGTCAGGAGACAAGCCTAAACCGTGACTAGTACTACAGGTCCAGGAGACGAGTGACATTAAATTCATTGCATAACTCAAGGTGATCTGACCTTGCCATCTATATTCCTGGACGCTCTCGACGTTTGTATTCAGGAACAAGTATGAAATCATCCAAAGGCCTGCCGCTATCCCGTTGGAGTGAATGCTCTATCACATGCACGATATAGTTGCATAGAAGGCGTAAGATGGAGGATGAGTGCCGCATGCTAGTTCCTAGCCTGGTAATGCTGTGACTATTCGAGTCCTCCTACTCCGAGAACCGGAAATTCAACTTCAGGTTCCATTTCACGCACCGTGTTCGGGCTTTAAACCCTCATTATCAAGAGGGAATTTTGCTCCCGGGTATCAGAACACTGAACAGTGCGTGAATATAGCGATTCGTCTTACTCCTTCATAAAGATCTCATTCCATGAGAGGATTTGGAGGAATTGTCTTCGAATTTGCTTGCCTCCACAGCAATCGCGAGGTCTATTGCAAACTCTATCGTCGTACTTTGCACTATGTGTATGTTCGGATGAGAGGCATATCCTAGCGGTGTGAGGGTTGCCTGACGAAAGTTGCCTGCCTTAGCTCCAGTTTATTGTGGTACGCTAGCCCTCGCCGCTGATCATGATGCAGCTTTAGTGCCTCAGATCTTTTTCGGGACTCCCTTCCTTACCCCACCTCAGTGACCTCATATCGACGCTGTTTTTACGCTATCCCAGGAAGAGATTAGCTCGTTACCCAATTCACGATCACCAGCGTTCTGCCAGGCAAGTTCCTTGAAGTTCGACTCCAATTTTCAGACTCAGCGTTTCCATCGTGTATTACCGCTTAGACTTGGGTTTATGGCATTTCCCACTGGTTGACAGGACCTAATACTTCGTCTACTACTGCGGAGGCGCGAGGCTCTGAGAGTGAGCACCGCGATGCCTCGGGCCACGGGACCGAATTGGTCTACCTATGATACCAGCTTGCGTTTAGTGCATAAACACCTAAAGAACACAAGAACCTGTTCGTAATAGATGCACTCGCTTTGTATCAGGTGCCACTGAATATGACCGGAATACGAGAAGAAAATGATATATATTTCTGGCTTCTATCTCAAATTTCCCACGTTCACATCTGCTTGGGACTGTATATTTAGTCGGAGTGCTGTATTGTCTTCGTACTGCCCTCGGGACGGTTTCACTCCAGCTATCTATCTCTCCAGATATTACAGTACCTCGATAATTCCTACGAATCTATTCTGTGAATACAGGGCTGCAGAACTGCAGCATCGAAGCCATTCTAGATGGTAACCACATTCCAGTATCTCGCCTTTGCTGAAGCTCCTACTCGCTCTGAACCTTCACTTGTAATTCCAGGTCTACGTGAACAGCAAGAAATTTGCCTGGTGAGCATCTTTCGCATCTCAGGATATTCTCTGCGCTTTCTACAGTACTGATGTCATGTGTATCTTAGCGAATCCTGCATTAAGGGGCATCGTTCGTCGACTTGTCACCACACTGATCGCCCTCTTTTCGAGGTCAAGAAAAAAGGTCGTCCTGTGTCGCAATGCGAGAAATGTCGTGAATTGCGACAGTCAAAGCGGGTTCATTCCAAGTGTAACTGCAACCCGGGTGAAGGTTCTTCCACCCTGAAGCAAGCCGAGCCAGCATCACGCACAAAATGTTTGTCTGGAGCATCTTTGTGACGTTCTTAGACTGACACACTCTACAGCTAAACGTTATGTTCCTATCGTACCTGCTCTCCCCAATGGCATCAAAGACGTTTTTCAGGCTTCGCAATCTATTCCCTCTAGTTCTCGGCAACGAGGTAACTGAGCCGGATTTTTTCTGCGTAACACTTGATCTCATTTCATTCTACTAGTTGATTCTCTTCTGAACCCATGTACATGCAAGAGCCTTCGGGACTGCAAATGTCGTGAAACACCCCTCGAACTTCCGGTTAATGGTGGCTTAGCGAGTCTCGCCCGCGCTGCGGAACTATGCTGCAGTTTGGAACCATCTGTTGAATCAAGTACGCTTCCATCTAATGGTGCTAAAACGTCGTCTTGCTGTGATCGTCGCAAGCGCTCGAAACATACACACAACGATGCACCGGGTCCAGAACTGCCTCCTGTCTTATTTCACGACTCTGCCCCTTTCCCAGTTCTGGACATTCCTACGTTTGACACTATGCCATCTATGAGCGAAATCAGTTCTCTTGCCGGTTCAGGATGTACTTGCGGTGTTTCGTGTGAATGCCCGGGTTGCGTTGAGCATCGTGGCCCCGAGCATGTTGTACCAGACCGCCCAAGCTGTGCGCATGGGTGTGGAACTTGCGTCGATAACAGTCATGGCGTTGCTCTTCCTGGTTATGAATCATCGTCTGCTTCGACCATGATTGACCGCTTCCTGGCCCGTGCTGCGTCCCTTCCTGCTCCGCCTCCTAATCGTAAGATGGGCACTGGTGCTCAGCTTGACCCTATGAATGTCATAGTATATCCCTCGGCTGCGATGGAAACTACAGAGCAAGGTATACCGTTTGGGTTGATCAACATTCCCAAATTAGAATGCTGTGGCGGTCGGTGTGGTTGTCCCGGTGGCCGTTGCGGCTGTGGAAAGGCTTGTGATGGATGTTGTGCGGAACATGCACACGCCAAAGAGCCTGAGGAGCCTGCAGAAGCACGCAGTCTGCAAATACCTCGTGGTCCTCCTGTGATTAAGAGTTGCTGCAGTGGTTCGTGAGCTTTGCATCTGGGAATATGTAGACAAAGTGTTCCCATGTAAATGATTTCTAGGGTCTGCCTGTTTATATTATGTATTCTACTTCTCACATGTATGATCTTCGTATTTGAATACAAAAGCTGTCCGCTCCTACATTCCTAAGCCTGCATGCTGCCATAAACTGATTCCAGACAGACATAAACCCACAGCTATTAGTATCTAGCTAACTCTCCGCCCAATGATTGATGATTCGATAAGGAAAAAGGTATACATAGTTCAAACCCTGCCAGTCTTTGAGCACCCGAAAGTGAAAGAAGATACTAATGAGAGACGTACGTGTCATCTAGAAGTTGAGAACGAGGCCAGTGTTCTTCATCGAAGTTTGGAACGCAATAAATAATATGCAACTCACCGTCGTAGTGGAAATGGGTCTTTGCACAACTGTCAGAGGCGACTATATCAAGATATTTGAATTACATACCTTCTTGGGATTGTCCGGGGCGTGTCGAACGTATCGGTCATTGTCAATGGGCCTGTATAATGGATGAACTTGAATCTCCAGAGGTCAGTTAGGGAATCATACCGATGTTTCTCCTGTGGCATGCTCAGCGAGAGCGTTTGTAAAGAAAACAAATGTGCACACCTTACAGGAAGCGAGCATGCTTTGCAGTGTAACGCACACTGCTACGACGCTCAAAACTGGTGACCATTCATTCCCCAGGATAGAAGCACAGATCTAGGGCACGAGCAAGGTCTCAGATTTTCTTGCATTTTGTTTTTTTGTATTGAAGGAAAGCATACGTGTCCATTCGAATAGACATGCTGTTGGCATCGATCAATCAAAGACAAGGAACGGAAAGTAGGGTTACATACAGGATGGATGGGTGCCTCTTTCCCATCGGTAACAACGAACTGCACAGCAGGTGAGGATATCGGATAATGCGCGTCAAACTGAAACTGCAGGGTGAACTTCTCATTCTGTAAATTCGTAGACTGTTTCAATCGCAGTCCTCGGCGCTAAATGGACGCAGCAGCGTGCCTGGTACAGGGATTCACCCATGACCTCGATGGTGAACCACCAAATTTGAAAATCGTCAGCCTTAACGAGAGTAATGCCTAGGGTATGAGAGAGGGTTAATTTGGTAGAAATGGCTGTAATCATAAGAAAGGGCGACACACCGACAGGGCATCCGTCGTTCTGAATTTCGGAGAGCTCCTTTGCTAGCCTCTTTGTTGAGATGGATGACATGATATAAACCTATTGAGGTCGACGGAAGTGGAAAGTGTGAAAAGTGTGAAAGGTTGCCAACGATCCAACGATAACAAAGGACAGCGAGGAGCAGTGGGCGCCTGCTTTAAGTCGTGCTCATTGCGGCTAAGAGGAGACAAACAAACATGTGCAAACACATGCAAAGATATAAAACGGCCACTGCGACAAAAGTTTTTCTTCAATGTCATTTCGTCTCTCCGCTTTAGAGTCACTTGTCTTCCCATTTCAAACAAGAGGGTTGTGCAGGCGCTCGCGGTGAGCCAGAGTAACTTCTGTCCTCGTCACACTTGGAGGTGTCGCTTTCCGAAAACACCTGCGTCGTGGTCTGGTTAGATACAGCTTAAGTTACTATCTCTACAGCAGAATAAATACAGCGTTCTATCTATCCAGATATTTTCTCGTTCTTTTCTTTGGCCTCTTCAATCTTCTTTTCCCGGTCTTCGTTGATTTCGTCCAGAATCTCCCGAGCTCCGGTCTCAATGAGGACTTTTGCCAGTCGTGCGCCGACATCTCCAGCCTCTTCCTCACTTTTCACCACCTCTTTGATGGTATGCTCCACATGTTTGCTCCCATCTAGAGCCGTCACACAACCAGTGATGCTCAAGATATCACCCTCCAGAGAAGAGCCCACGCCTACAGGTACACTGCATCCTCCCTCCAACACCCTCAAACAGGCTCGTTCAGCCAGGCATCTCCAGGCTGTTTCCCGATGGGTTATCTTTTTGCACAGTTCTAGAGCTTCTGCATCATCACTTCGGATTTCGATCGCGAGTGCACCTTGAGAGACAGCATGATACAGCACTGGGGGTGCCAGATCGGAGGTAATGCGATCACCCATTCCGATACGGACCATGCCAGCTTTAGCAAGAATAATAGCAGCGTAAGGACTATCAGGGGCATCGAGCTTGGCCGTACGTGTGTTGCTGAAACAGAAGGTGGCTTAGTAGAAATAAGCGTAATGTAACGGGGACATACAGATTTCCTCGCTATGCAAAATGACAATTGTCAATCACCAACATAAGTGTACTGAGTAGAAGACGCACCACATCCTTGAATACGAGGCCGGGGTATTTTCGTTTCAATTGAGCAACCCTCCGGACACTGCTTGTCCCCACTACGCTTCCCTCTGGCAGGTCTTCCAGCGTCTTCCAGACGCCCAACTTATCCTTCCTGATGACGAGACTGTCTACAGGATCTTCTCTTTCCATGATGCCAGCAATCATACATCCTTCAGGAAGAACAGTTGGAACGTCTTTGAAAGAATGGACGACCATGTCGACTTCCTTCTCGAGCAAAGCAACCTCGAGCTCCTTCGTCCAAAGCGCTTTCCCTCCCAGTAGATACAAAGCCTGAGACTGATTTTTGTCGCCCGCAGTGCTCATGAAAGATGTAGTGAATTTTGGAACGGAGTCGGAGGACGATACATCGGGATACAGGGCTTGCAAATGAGCTACGGCCATATTGGTCTGGATTTGAGCAAGCTGCGAAGCTCGAGAAGCCAGGACGTATGTACGAGACGACGCTGAAACTTTGTCGGACATGAGGGAACAGAGTAAAGACTGAGATGAGTACTCAATTTGAGAGCTGCCACACAATAATCGATAAAAACTTTTCGTACACACGTGTCGTGTACTTCACTCTTCCGGTGATTCTCGTGAAGTGGAAAACCCGGTAGGTAGCCAGGTACTACATACAAAATGCTACAGGACAGATATTATATCGTGGGTGTATGTTGACCGGCAAGAATGTACATGTAACTAGTCCGTCTAATCCGTGTGTGGGTAGCGCGCTCAAGAATCACACCGACATGTACTTGGCCATTCTGTTGGAAATGAAAACGTTACAACCTGTGGGAGACACGGAACCGGCAAAGACATACGGGGTTTCCTGTTTCGTGCTCTTGTTTAACCTTTTCTCTAGTTTATTGAATTCGTCGATGGCAATCTCTTCTTCTTGATCCAGTACCTGGCACAGAAGTCAATACGGGGGATAGTAATCGGACCACAGAAATAAGGAAGCACCTGTTCGACTCCTTTCACTTCCGGAATGTAATACATCAGCATCCTCTCGATCCCACTTTTCAAAGTCACCGTGCTCGAGTCGCATCCCCTGCAACTTCCCTTTAGCTTTATTTTGACCGTACCGGTTCCTTCCTCATCAAAACCACGGTATTCAATATCTCCACCATCCTCCATTATCGCCGGCCGCACCCTGGTCTCCAAAAGTTCTTTGATAATCGCAACCGTCTCCGAATCCGTATCCAGAATTTTCGTGTCCTGGGGACCCGCATTGTCTCGCTCTTCTTGAGACCTGAATAAAGCCTGCCCAGAGGAGAAAAACTCCATGAGAGTAGAATAAATTTCGGGTTTGATGACAGCCCAGGGATTTTCAGAGTCTTTTGAAACGGTAACAAAGTCGGGGCCATAGAAGACGGTTTTGACACCTTCTATACCCATTAAGCGGATAGCTAGTGGGGATGCGAGAGCGGAGCGAGTATCTAGAAATTCAGCTGTGCCCTCGCCCATGACTGATACACCAGGAATGAACTTGAGAGAATCATCGTTCGGTGTAGTCTCCGTTTGAATGAACATGGAGCGCGCTGGAAACTATGTGAGAAGGTAAGCGGATAGCAATGCTTGTATGCGTACTGAGAGGTGGATTTGACCTGCTGGGCGCACGAGACGAGAGCCCGGGTGAAGTGGCCGATGAAGAGGCAGTCGCAAGAGAACGCTGATGGTACGCTGGTCGAGAAGAGGTCGACGAGATCATGCGAGATTGAGACAGACATGACCTTTCGCTCAGCAATGTCTGCCTCTTCGAAGCAGCCCTTAACGAAGAGGCAAACAGATTTCGTGCAGTAAAGGTCGACATAGACATGATGAATTGAGGCAGACGAGTAGAGTCGGAGCAATTATTCATGAGGATTACCGAGATGCCACGGCAAATAAGCCGGCACTTCCGGCAATTATTGTACTTATGTCAACAACCACCACCGTCGACCTCAATCTCACTAACATACTTATTGGTGTCTGTCTTGTGTGGATCTCATGGAAAGGATTTCTCTTCTTTAGACTTTTTGAGCCCCGAAACGAGCATTCTCTTCGCTCAGTCGCCATCCTGGTTCTTGGCGACATTGGTCGAAGCCCTAGGATGATGTATCACGCTGAGAGTTTCGCAGAGAACGATTTCTTGACTTATGTGGTTGGTTATGGAGGTGAGCAGTGCTTCATTGCTAAATAAATAACAATAAAATTGTTTGTCGCGTAGGTTCAAAACCTATTCCTGCTCTGGAGCGACTTCCCAAGGTCGAACTGTGTTACCTACCTGAACCTCCGTCTTTCCTCAAATCTATACCGTTTGTAATCGCTGCGCCGTTCAAAATAGTGCATCAGATTACATCTATTCTTCGAGAACTTTTGATACAAATAGCTGAGCCGCCAGAGTACCTTCTCGTACAGGTGCGTTGCCTGTATTATTCTCTTGCACGCTTCACCTTTTCATGAGACACTAACAGAACCCACCCAGTATACCAACTCTTGCGCTCGTGTGGCTTGTGGCGCGGATACGGGGATGCAAGGTCATCATTGACTGGCATAATTTGGGATACAGCATTCTTTCTTTAAAGTTGGGCGAGTCTCATCCCTATGTCAGGATAGCCAGGTGGTAAGTACTATTGTACGTTGATACTCCAAGTGTTTGAATTGTTGCTTTTAGGTTTGAAGCCAGTTTTGGACGATCTGCATACGCACATCTGTTCGTGACTGAGGCCATGCGAGATTTCCTTGTCAATGAATGGAATTTGATGTGAGTCCTGAAGTACAGATGCAGAAGCATTCTGATCTCTAATAGATCCTACAGTGGCGAGAAGGTTGTTCTTCACGACCGACCGCCTCGTCATTTCCACCGGTCCTCCCCTCAGGAAATACATGACGTATGTGTAACCATCACATGTCTTTTCACAGAAGCTTACCACCTTGATAAATTAGCTATTCATTAGACTAAAAGCTCCGCTGTCCCAGCAAAAACCCTTGAGCGAGTTCTTGCCAGAGTCGGAGACACCATACTCGACTTCGCTCACAGATACCAAAGAACTTTCGTCCCCTCGTTCTGAAGCGCACGATCCTGTTGTATCTATCGGCGCTGAACCTATATCTACAACTGCTCCGACATATACTCGTGTTCATCCACCTTATTTACGCCCGGACCGACCGGCACTGGTGGTGTCTAGTACGTCCTGGACACCTGATGAAGATTTTGGTATTCTCCTGGAGGCGTTGAAACAATATGAGCTGCGGGCAACAGAAGTCAATAAATTGACAGGAGCAGACAAGTTACCCAAGTTGTTGATGGCTGTGACTGGCAAGGGACCTCAGCGAGAACAATATATGAAGCAGATCAATGGATTGCAGAAGGAGTGGCGCTGGGTGAGGTGTGTCAGCTTATGGCTGGAGCCGGAAGATTATCCCGTTTTTTTAGGTATGCTTTACATTACTTCAAATTCACATTGCCTAACTTTTCACTCCCGAAGGATCGGCGAATTTGGGCGTATGCTTGCATTCAAGCTCTTCAGCACTAGATTTGCCGATGAAAGTCGTTGATATGTTTGGATGCGGGCTGCCTGTTTGCGCGTTGAATTTCAAGTGGTATGTATCTTGGTTACTACGCACTTGTGTTTTTGCATGCTGATCCTCGGGGGGTAGTTTGAACGAGTTGGTCAAGCATCGTAAAAATGGGTTGGTGTTCAAGGATTCTGCTGAGCTAGCTGAACAGCTTGAGGTATGCCTTTCTCATCCACAAGTACACTTGTTTTACTAACTTGCAATGCGACACCAGTCTCTTTTGACTTCGTTTCCGACAGCTCCTCGACTAGCCTCTTTACAGTCGTCTCTGGAAAGATCGACCGAGGCAAAGCATAGACCTCCAGAGGAGGCTGAGACCGAATGGGAGTGGTGCTCATGGGACGAAAACTGGAATCGTACTGTGAGGCCGTTGCTAATGCGAACGGTCAGGATTTGAGAATCAGTCAAACTCCTTGGTTGAAAAATACAGCTGTAATGTGTATGAATATATGATATCCTAAATTTACACCAGCAGACGAGATATGGTACAATATAAAACTACACGATATGATCAGGCGGACGCTGTTGCAGCAAAGGTCATAGTTTCAATTCTGCCTTTACCCTTGCATTCCTTCTGCAGTAGTTCATTGATGACACGAAACTGGCCGGGATCGATTAGCATAATCTGCAGAGATCGTGCAGTCAGTTCTGAACCAGAAAACGTTCAAGTAGAGCGACTTACAACTTCCCACTCGTCCTGGCCCATCTCATCGCGTTCGACGGTTTCTGCACCTTCTCGGATTTTCTCTTGCAGACGCTTGCCATCAGCATTGGGCATTGTGACTCGGACGCGCATTCGGGCACGTTGGATAGGAAGCGTAGAGCCTGTTTGGATGGCTCTGATGCACTCGGAAGCCTAACAAAACAACCAACTGTGAGTGGTCTTCAACAGGGGATGTGAGCTGGAGACAAACTTGGCTCTTTGCATTTTTCCCTTGCTTTAAACTGAATCCGGCTTCAGTCATGGCCTTCTCAATCATACCGACCGGGTAAGGGCGCTGCGTGGATGGATCAACGCATTTTTCTGCGACAAGGGTGGCAATCTCCTTCCGCAAGGATGTGAGATCGTGTTCTCGTTCTTTCTCTCCGACTTGGACTTCGCCTTTCTTCAGGATCTGGTTAAAGGGGGATGATGAGGATGGATAAGGTATGGAATGGGGAATATGACACACTTCTTCAACGATATTTGAGATCTCCACTGTTCCAAATGCTTTCTTGAGATCTCCGTGTTTGGCTACCTCTCCTTTTGAGACATTCATGAATACGTTACTGATCTGTAGTACGTCGTCCAGATTAGTTTCCCTGTTTTCGACTGTCAGATGTGCGAATTGAGCAGGCTAAGCGGATGCATACACTCCATTCCTCCATTCCTGGACCTTGTTCTTGTAGCATGCGATCTAATGGGATACGACTCAACAACTGCCGAGTCAAAATTATGTGGGTGATTACTTCAAATCGTTTTCCGCCTTTCTTGAGTCGTACAATGGATACGTTTGTAAGCCTAGAGGACTTGTAAGGTCAGTTTGAAGACTAGAACAACCTGAAAGGGATTTACTTTATTTGATTTGAGGGCTGTTGTATTTGTGGCATGTTCGATGATGATGAGGTTGAAAGCAAAGAAATTAGTGTGCGAGATATAGTAGATCGGTAAGATGAATCATATCCAATCCGGCAGCGCTCCTTCGGTCTTCGGTCACGACTCTGAGCGACTCACATCTCGTATGTCGGGCCCGCAAAACTCGCTCTGGAGAGAGTTATTTAAATTGTAGTTTGCAACTCGTAAATTTATCTAGCTTCTATCCAATTACTGTAAACGACATTTCATATGCAGTCGGCGATGAAAAAGTTGGACGAGCAGAACTTGGAGTCCTCATGATATGCAGCCTATATGCCCAGTAGTTCGAACCCTAAAGAATATCATAATCTTTAGTGCATCCTCGAAGTACTCCTGCCATCGAATCTAAATGAAAAGCCCGTGAGAAGGCGTTCATTCCGAAGCTGTGCCTGCCGTGTACTTGTCCAGCTCTTACTCACTCTTCGACATCTCCCCAGTCCTTCCCTGCTTCACTCAATAATTTCGACAACATGAAGGGTTTTACAAAGGCGGTCAAACGGTACAGAATTTCTGATCCTGGGGTGATCTGCTCGTTTTATTCACTAACTGAAACATAGGACTCCGTTCATGGTGACCAGTAAGGTCGGCATGTCCAAAAGTAAGCTAACGTGCTCTTGGATTGATGCAAAGCTCAAATCGAATGTGCATCGTGCTTGGCTACTTTTCCCTCCTTAATCGCTCTGTTTTCTCGTTAAGAGTCCAACGATCCTGAATTCGATGATTATCAACGTCATTTCCAATCTATGGAACAAGCGGTTGAGAAATTACTGAAGGACACCAAGGCGTTTACTGACGCTGTCAATGGTACGCCGCTGCTCGCTCAACTTGCTCTTCATCCGGGCTGATTCTGAACACTTTTGCTTCCCGACGAGTAGCACTGTTCACATCCGGCGCTGGATTTGCTACACACTTTTCCACCATCTTCCACCCCATCTCTGGCGAGTACGATCTGATTGGAAAACATCCCGATGCGGCACATACAATTCGTAGCGTGGATAAGTACCAAGGCGCTTTGGATGATCTGCGTACGTCGATTGCACCCGAACTGGAACTCATAGAGAGTCGAATCGTCGGTCCAACCAAGGAATTTCAGTCTATCATGAAGCTGATACGGAAAACTATAACTAAGAGGGACCATAAGGTCTGCCTGCCCTGCGCTACCGCCCTTTCTGATGGATACCCATATCAATCTGTTTACAGCTGGTCGACTATGATCGATTTAACAATTCGTTGACGAAGCTTCGAGACAAGAAGGAAAAGTCTTTGAGTGACGAGAAGAATTTGTTCAAGGCGAGCTTTTCTCTCTCTTTTGTTCACAAAGATGGCGAATTAACGTGTCCATAGCTCGAGCAAGACTTTGAGATGGCTACCAATGAATATGATTACATCAATACCGCGCTCAAGAATGATCTTCCTCGATTCATGACAATGGCGACACAGTTCATTGACCCACTCTTCCATTCGTTCTTCTACATGCAGTGAGTAAATTAGACGTGTCTTGTGACGAAGGATTGAAATTGCCCACAGGTTGAACATCTTCTACTTGATCCTGGAGAAGATGAACAACTTTGCAGAAGACACAAAGTTTGATGTTTCCAACATTCCCGGTTCCCAGATATCCTCGAACTATGAGGAACAAAGAACAGATGCGTGGAATGAGATAGAGAACCTGAATATCACGAAAAGGATCATTTCCACTTGTACGTGCCATGCACTCCATCCATTGAAATGCTGAGAATTGTCGGCAACAGCCAAGTTGGTGCAAGCAAATCGTGCTGGTGGTGGTGCTAGCGGCATGAATCGCACCCCGTCGTCAACCTCGTCGTTGGCCTCGACCAGATCCCCTCCGCCCTCAGGGTTCAAGAAAGCGCCCCCACCACCTTCAGCGAGTTCAGCGGCTGCACCTCCTCCTCCTTATAGTGCCTCTAGCAGCGCGACGAGCGTGTCGAACGCTGCTGCGGCTAAAAGAGCTCCACCCCCGCCTCCACCTTTGAAGCCAAAGCCTCAGCTTGCGCCGAAGCCACAATTTGTTGTAGCTTTGTATGATTTCGCTGCTCAGGTATGAGATTGAGGTCTGATTACCGTTCCATACGCTGATGTCGTCCTGTGTAGGCCGATGGCGACCTTTCCTTCAATACGGGTGATCGAATAGAAATTGTGGAAAGAACATCTAGTTCGGAGGATTGGTGGACTGGGCGATTGAATGGTCAACAGGGTGTCTTTCCTGGTCAGTCCCGATAGTCATTGCAGGTGTGAATATTCGCTTATGATTGAACTACATTTCAGGCAACTATGTTCAAGAAACATAGCATTTAGGCGTAAATAGAAGGAGCCTGTTTGGTCTACGAGTTTATTTATGGATGTGTAACTACCGCTCGCATAGGTTACATCAGGGGGCGCTCACCGGGGTTTTCCGAAATATCGACCTCTCGAGAGGTGTCGTGAGAACTCAAACCGGCATGTCTCGGCTGTGCTGGTCGGATCGATGCCATCAGGATGCCATCGATATAAGCGACGACTGCGACGACTTTCCAGACCTTCCTCCTCACTGCTCTCAATGTGTGTACCATACGATCTATGCAAATGAATTCATTCTCCTCTATTCCTCTTTGAGATCTCTAAGTCGTACAGTTATCTGAACTCGAGAGACGCAACACGTTCACCGTTCAAACGTTCACCCTTTAGTTCTGGTTTAGTTCAGTGAGTGATTAGCGACACCCCCCATCACGTCGCTCTTGAGCTGCCGACAGATGCCGGCTTGAGTTCTCACGACACCTCTCGAGAGGTCGATATTTCGGAAAACCCCGGTGAGCGCCCCCTGGGTTACATCCGACCGCAAGATATCAATCTTTCAAGTCACATGCTGTTAAACCTGCAAGCTGTCTAATCCGTGGGCAATGCAGCGTCTAAGGATGACGGTCTATTCACTGATGAGCGGAATACCGGTGTTGAACAGGTGTTGAATATACAGTTCTCTCTAGCGCTTTGATAACAGAGAATCGTGTGCAGCGCAACGTGTGAAGATTTACCGTTACCCCTGCTCGAGGATCTGAGTTGGATCACGAGTAAGGTTCATGATGTGGAGTAGCTCTCACTGCTCAGAACATACTGTACAAACCGGATCTTGCGCACGAAAACACCGACGCTAGTC
>JH814822.1:2793-59630 GCA_000296255.1 Omphalotus olearius VT 653.13 | reverse complement strand
TTTTTTTTTTTTTTTTTTTTTTTCCATCAAGGATGACAGAACTTGACTCAGACTGCGTCTTGCGGAACATGCATACGCGAGCGGTAGCTGAGAAATTTTTCAGGCGCTCGCGACGAGCCCGAGCACAGTGCCAGACAGGCTGCGCACCTGTGCGTCAGCGGTCGCTATAGATATCGTATGTCGAAGTGGCGACTGAATTGACAATCAAACTGAATGTGTTCATGTATGATATTACACAGTGGCTGGAGCAGAGATTCATATCATGGATCATATGCAGTGCACAGGCACTTTCGAAGCTTCTGAAAGGTGAATAGGCGCTTTGTGGCGTTGCTTTAGCGCTGAGCGCGAGCGCGTAGTAAAAGGTGTGCAGTCCTTCAAGTTGCTTCAATGGGAGAAAGCACTTGAGAAAGTGAATATTTTGTAAAGATACTTGTGCAGAAAGTGTCTCAAGGAATGTTTCAAGGAATGTTGCTGCGGTCCAAGCTGCGAGTAGGTGACAGAAGCGCAGGTGCGTACTTGATAGGCGCTTGAGGAAGGAATTTCGAATTCGAGAAGATTAGATATGTAGAATACTACTTGTGATGATAAATGACTCCAATTGAGTACGGAGGCGATACGATCCCGACACTGGAATTCTGTATCCTAGTACAGCTGAGAAGAGATAAAAGCAAATGCTCGTCAGTAGCAGTGATCGCTTCACCCAACTTGAACTCACAAAAACTCATCCACAATGCCAGGAAAGCACGTACGATTCGCAGAGGGCACCCTGGCCTTCCCTCCTACTCCTTCGCCCACCTTTTCTTCCTCGTCGCTTCCTTCGACGTCCGGGCCATTAACCCCACCCCCTATAAATCTCTATGGCTCTCCCTATGCAACCACTGATTTACCTCCGGTGCATACTCTGATTCACCCCGCTCTCGATGCGAGCAACCCACTCCATTTCGACATGTCTCTCCCTCCAGAGAACGTCGCACTTCGGCACTCCAATCTGCTCCTGCAATCAGCAACCAGGGAGCCTCTATCCAATCTAGTCGTGCAGTTCGGCCAATGGCAGATTTCCATCACCTCGCGCCCCGGATCCGGGGTAGCTTTCGTCACCATTGCTGATGTTCTCGCCGGCCTGTACTCTTACTTCCGAACCAACGCTTCCACCCAAGAATACAATGCGTTGTCACTCAAGCAGCAACAAGTGGTGAAAGACGCATATGTCGCCCGCTACCGGAGATGTCCTGGTGAGCAGGGCAGACTGGAGAAGGCAAAAGGGGTTAAGAAGATCGACTTTTTGGGTGCTCATAACATGTTCAAGGGGTTGTCTCCTTCCAAGTCCCCGGCTGTATGGGTCCTTCATGTTTCTCACTCATGAATCCCGTACTTACTACCCCCACTCACCCGATACCCACTTGACGATCATACCCCTTATCCATTATTGTATTTATAGCCCCTGATGATTCCCCACTCTACTTATGAACGGACATGTGTAGCGACGAATTGTATTCCTTGACCCCACTGATGAATAAATATTAAAAAGATGGAACGAACTAGAGTGGACCAAGCAATCCGCCAGTCGAGGCGTACGGCGAGGCCGTGCAGAATGAAATGAGTGAATTCTGATTGGCCAGTGGCAGTCCAGACCACGATGACTAAGCATAAGTCAGCCTTTGGGGGGGAACTGATATTTATTTTCTTCGCCTCTTACCTTTCGACAATCATGTCGTCCTCACTCATTCATCTTGCACGTCTACAGCATGCTGCTCGTTATTCTGCTCTCCCCTTCCTATATCCTTGTACACCGACATCGTCAGTGCCAGTCCGCAGGGCGATGATGTCAGCTTTCCGACCTAGAGATGATCCTCTTCATCCCCCTGTAACGGATGCCCCTCCGGTCGTAGTACCGTCTGCTACTACGTTGTCATCGGATGCTGCTGCACCACAGACCGCTGCACGACCTCCCCCTGCACCCAAGGCGGAGAAAGCTAGGCCGAAGATTCGGGCCAAGAAGGCGGCCTTGACAATCGTACGTTTCCTTTTTCTTCATCCGTCCAGCGGATCGCTGAGTGTCTCCTTTATAGACACCGGAGGCAGTATCAAGACTGCGTGCATTACAAAGGGGTCCGACTCCTCAACTCATACGAATTGGCGTCCGGAACAAAGGATGTGCTGGTCTATCCTATCACCTAGAATACGTAGACAAACCGGAGAAATTCGATGAGGTGGTGGAACAAGACGGTGTTCTAGTTGTCATTGACAGTAAAGCCCTGTTCTCCATCATTGGAAGCGAAATGGGCTGGCATGAAGACGCTTTGAGGTATGTCAGCTGTTGTCCTACGGATGAGTCATGCGATGTTTTCTCATCCTATTTCTTCCGTCTCTAGCTCCAAGTTCGCTTTCAAGAACCCTAACATCAAGGATGCTTGTGGATGCGGAGAATCTTTCACGGTTTCGTGATCGTGACTTTTTTATTCTATGTATCCCTACCATACAGTAATTTCGTCATTTTCGCACACGACCCCCAGATTCATGTATCAATATCTTTTAATTGTAGAAGTCACCTCTGACAATATACACATTTGTGCATCAAATGAAATGCGTGATTTTAACAAGCAGAGTCCGATTTATATTGTACAAATGTCGTTACAGAATTATATCAGAGGCGGAGAACGAAGTGGGGTGATTACAGCTGTCCAAATCCCAATATACACCCCATCTCATGAGTCAAGAAACTCCTTCTGCATATCTGCAAAGGCCGCGGCCCCAACCCCAGCTAGGCCGAGCTGAAGTATACACACAGCTGTGTGCCGGTACAGCGTCTCAAGCGCCGGGTGCACTGGTCGCCCTTGAGATTCTAGAAAGCAATAGTTAGGGACGAAAACTAACGCCGGAGCCGCTACACTCACTGAGGATAGCCTGATTAAGTTCATTCGCCAATTGACTTCGGGCTTCCTGCCCCGCCACCTCTGATATCGTTCCCCCGGCGTTCCAGGGGTCAGGCGAAGCAAGGATAGAGAACGTCTGCATGAAAATCGTCTTTATTTCAGGACTGTCAGTCGCCCGATATTCCTTGTCCAGCGTTTGGCCATACGTTAGAGCTTCATTTAGTGCGGCAGCATACCGGTTCTTGCTCGATGTTTTTTCATCGAGAGATCGAGATGTTGAGGTATTTGCGGTCTCGACCCCATTCGTCCCATTCATAGCCGAACCATTCGAGGAAACCATCTCGTCATCTACGTCCATCCCCATCCCGTCCTCCTCAGCTCCAACGTCCTCCCATGTAGCCTCCTCTTCCCCAGCAGCCATAGTGGCTTTCATCTTCTTCTCCAGCTCTGCCGCCTCCAAAACAAGCTCGACAAACTTCCGGCATCGAAGTTTGACGAGCATTAATCCCTCCTCTGCTTCCAGAACCGTAGGGTGGTGTTTACGTGTTTCTGTAAGCGCCGAGTCGATGTCACCGGAAAGAACAGAATTGACGATTTGTGTTCGAAGCTCGATGTCGGCCTCAAAATTAAGGGACCGGCCTGAGGTCGAAGGACCGGGTACGTCGTCCATTTCGACGTCGTGATCATCGTTTGTGGAAGAGGTCGGAGACGACGCGGAAAGTTCGCCGGTCAGGCCCTGAAATTGCGTCTGGAATGTCCGAGCAGTCTTGACATACCCATGGTGGGCCAAGTAAGACAGTATCAGTTTATTGATGGTG
Organism: Omphalotus olearius VT 653.13; assembly: GCA_000296255.1. Classification (NCBI taxonomy): domain Eukaryota; kingdom Fungi; phylum Basidiomycota; class Agaricomycetes; order Agaricales; family Omphalotaceae; genus Omphalotus; species Omphalotus olearius. The sequence goes on along the minus strand of JH814822.1, from coordinate 55,939 downwards.
TGCTTGCTCTGTTCCTCTGATACATTCTGAGTCGGTTTAACAACGTCCTCCCTCTGTCGTCTGAAAAGTCCAGCATCAAGTGGTTTGTGAAGGATATTCAGCCACGTCTGGTTGCGCTGCTGCTGAACGTGATCTTCAATGTCAAATCTGAACGGCTCATGGCCAAAGTTAACTTTGATGGACTCTCCATTATGTTGCAGACCGACTGAGGGGTATAGATCGATGCCTTTACCGACATTTTCGAATACGGGACCTGATTGAGGACAGTCAGTTGCAATGTTTCACAGATCATGATGCGGCGCATTACCTAGGAATGTCCCGTTTTTGGTAAAGAAGGCCCGGTTGGTACTGAAATCGATACCACACCCTACAACATCTCCCACTGTGACTGTCAGGCTACTGTATGTCGGAGAAACCACGGAACTTACATCCAAACGTAGGTCCGTAAGCAGTGCCATTCTTCTCGGCGGCAAAAGAGCATCCGTCATCCCCGTGGTATCCCCAAGAATTGGGTTCCCAGCCAGGAAGTCGAGAAATCCGAACATCGCGGCCTGCGAAACTATTGCGAAAATAGAGAATTGAAAAACACACGTCAGTGAAGACTTCATGTGTACATACCCAATGCTTATGTTACTGCACAGCAACATTGATCATTAGAAAAGTTTGGAGCAGAAAGAAGCTTGACTAACGCTTTTTGATTTTTACTGTGTATCTCTACTTCGTAGTAGTAGATACCACACGCAGGAGGGATATGCTGTATAGTTCGAGCGGCAGCCGGCTCTCGCTCCCCGTTGCAATTAGTGCCTAAAGAACATTCATTTCAGTTTACACGTCACTGAAGATAGAAATTACTGACCTGAGTAAGTAAGCTCACGACCATTTTCGGAAAGATTCAGCAGATGATGGCGAAACTGGTCACTCCATCTGGTAGGCAGTTTCATAATTTGATCAAAAGACGCAACCGTCTTCACGGGAGGACTTTCACGAGGTGGTGTGCTGAAAGTACTCTCCTCATCACTTTCGTTCGCAGGAGACATTATTCCGGAAGAAGTGCGGGGCTCCTGGGTGTTCGTTTCCATAGTGTTCTTGCGACTGGCAGGCAAAGATGCGGGAGCCTCTGTTTGCAACAGATGTCTAAGAGCTGAATGCTCCAAGTAGGCAGGACGAGGGAATGAAGCAGATGATGAAGACATCATTTGAGATAGGTTCCCGGTAGAGCTCCGTGCAACACTTGGAGCTCTGACACCAGTAGCACTAGCACGCCTCGTCCTTGAAGGAGACGCGGAGGAAGATGGTAGACATGAAGGATCAATGTTGCGTAAAGATTCTGCGCGAACAATTCGGGGTTCGTATGAGTTTGTAGTCGATCGAGGTGACCCTCTGACCATTGACCCGACGGGTTGAGTGAATGACCTTGCCATTGGTCTTATCGGAGAGGTACTGAGAGCAGAAGCGCTAGTAGAGGTTCCGCGTACGCCATGAGAGACACCTAGACTTCTGTGATCATCCACTGAAGTACGGGCTGAGTAGCCTTGGGAAGGAAGACGGGATCTACCGCCAGGAGTGTTGAAAGGGATAGAGATGACAGACTCTATATTTCGTGTTGGGGAAGTCGATGCATTGTTTCTTGGGATAGGGATACTGGCTGACCTGGCGGGTCGAGTAGTCATGATACAAGCTGAAGGCAACTTTGGAACAAGGAGGGCTAGAGAAAGCACAAAGAATAGATATCAGTAGAATAGACGGAAAGACGTGAAACAGAGACCCGGAGGGAACAGATAGTGGGAGGAGCGGAGAAAGAGATGGGCAAGACTGTCCTGGGAGGTCGAGATCATTTCGGTCACGAGATCCGGGGTCACACTACTTACGCGTCCATCGTTTCTTGCTTTTACTTTTACTCCTTCCAATGGTTTGTCTCCTACTTGATACATCTTATTTCACTATGTTCAAACATCTTCTAGGATCCATCCTTTCGAATCGTTCCTGCAAGCGCACCCAAGTCAGCCTCCGTCGCCCAGACCTCAAACAGTCTCGGCCTCCATGACACATTACAATATGGGCCTCGTAACATCGCAACTGAGGTCAAGTCGGAGGGCATCCTCAAGGACAGGTTAGAGAATGTGAGTATCTCTCCTACTTCCTCTTTGGAGCTTCACTTATTCGTGTCAGTGGGAGGAAACTCAAGACAATCTGAAACTCTCCATGATGCGCAACGTGCACGGATTGCACGCGCCTATGAGGTTGTTGATGGAGCGAAAGATCGTTTCGGCCGTTAGTCGTCTATTTTGCTCTTCGAATCTGAGCTGACCATGATGTCAAGTCCCCACATATGCCAGCGCTGCCTCAGTCCAACCTGCATCTAGACATCTTGATGGGCCGCGATGAGACGATAGAACCTGCAGACGTGTTTGGTGGTGAGTAAGTTCTGCTGAATATCAGGCATTTTCTCAAATTTCAATCTAGGTCCGATTGCCGGTCCTCCGCTAGACATCCACTCAGAGATGGAAAAGAAACTCCGTATGAAATAGCCGCTTCGGGTTTTGTATCATAATGCTGCACACTCTCGATGAAACGTTGTCGTTGTAATAGATACTTTTTAACCTTTTTTACAAAATCTGCGCGACGTGGTCTACAACTACTACCTTGAGATCTTAAGAAAGATAAACAGGAAGATTCCGGTATTATAACAGTATTTTGGCAGGATTTTGCTGCTTGCATGGCGCAGAGAAGATATGACTGGAAATGCCGTATGTGTCCCTATAGAACTGGGACAGTCAGTGCGCCACGGAGAGCCTGAGGCGATGGGAAATGCCGCTGTTACGCTCTCTCCAAATTTGGAAATTCAGCAACTTCACCTTAAGCTTTCTCTGACCTGACAATGTCAACGTCTGTACGAAAACAAGCTCCTCGAATGGCGCGACCTGCTGCCCGGTACTGGAAGGGGAAAGCTCCCAAGGGCGTAGCACAAGTAGAGTCCGACTCTGATGAAGAGGATGAGGCCCCAGTTGTCGAGGAAGAAGGAGATGTCAATATTGGTGGAGAGGACATGACCACAGGACAGGAGGAGGACGAAGATGAAGAGATGCCTATGAAGAAGGAGGCTATCAAGTCCAAGTCAATGAATATTGCGCTAAGGGATGTCAATATCTCGAAGGAGGGCAAAGTCATTGTTGCCGGAAGAGAAGAATCGGGCAGGACAGCATTCGAGGAAGAAGAAGAAGGTAAGCTTTACTTTGTAGACTCTCCGTGATAATGCTTTATTTGTTGCAGAATCAGAGGAGGAAGATGAAGAAGATGTCAAACCAACGGCCGAGGAAGAGGAAGAGGTTTGTCCTCCTGAATGTTCGCTCAACCGTCATACCAATCCTTCTCTCTTCTAGTCGAGCGAATACGAGTCTGACTCAGAGGAAGAAGAGAAACCTAAACTACAATTCAGACCCGTGTTCGTTGCAAAGTGCGTTTCACACATAAATGAGTCGTGAAAGCTACTGACTAGTGTTCTATAGACGCAATAGAGATACCGTTGCCCAACGGGAAGCGATGTCGGAAATTTCTGAAGAAACTCTAAAAAAGAAGGAAATGGAACTCGAGGAACGTCGTAAACAGAGCCATGACCTTGTTGCAGAAAGTATACGGCGTGAACTGGCAGAAAGCAAGTCGCTCCACCTCACCCTCTTCATTGACACTAGCTGAACATTTGCTTCTTAGAGGAAAAGGAAGAACAGGTCCCGGATGTGGACGATACTGATGGCTTAGATCCTGCAGCTGATTTTGAAGCATGGCGGCTACGCGAGCTAGCGCGTATAAAGAAAGAGAAGGAGGAGGAGGTTCGCAGGGAAGAGGAGCGGCAGGAAATTGAAAGACGCAGAGCAATGCCTGAAGAGCAGAGAATGAAGGAGGATATGGAAAGAGCGCAAAAATTGAGAGAGGAGAAGCCAAAAGGCCAACAAAAGTTTCTACAGAAGTATTGGCACAAAGGTGCTTTCCATCAGGTCAGCCAATCCGACCTCGGTTGTCTGTCAAGGTATCTCATTATCATTCACCAGGACATGGACATTCTCAAGCGACACGACTATACCGAATCTACCGAGTCTACTGTCGATGTGTCCTTACTTCCCAAAGTCATGCAAGTCAAGAACTTTGGTAAACGAAGTAGAACAAAGTACACACATCTACTGGATCAGGACACCACTGTCTCCACTGGAGGTTTTGGTGGTACGGCAAATGTCAAAGCTGGAGGAACGTCTACTGAAGGCGGTGGTTGTTTTCTGTGTGGTGGTCCTCACTTGAAGAAAGGTGACGATCTCGCAATTTCCTCTTCTAGAAATACTCAACATGGTCAATCAGACTGTCCTCAAAATACTGGACCCAACGCCCAACCGCCTGGATCTGGTGCGAATGCTGGCCCGACTGGAGCTCGAAAATGGGGGGCTCCGCCTCCAGAACCTAATTCATGGAGAAAGCGCGAAGGTGGTGAGGCGGACCGTGGTCATTGGCGGGGAGGCGACCGAGAGCCGGGCCGTGAACGCGACCGCTCACCCAAGCGCGATCGTTATAGAGATTCAGACCCGAGAAACGATAGACGTTCACCGAGGTCGCCGAGTAGATACGACGGGCGTCGTTCGAGTCGGAGGTCGCGCTCGCGTGATATGTCGAGATCACGATCTCCGCCGCCACCTCGACGGAGTAGCTGGCGTGATGATGGGCATGGTCGAAAAGAGAGAAGGCGTTCGCGAGAGCGGTCAGAGGAGCGTTATAGCGAGAAGCGACGACGTGTAGAGTATTAGGATTGTAAGTATCTGATTTCCGTTTGTATTTGATATTACTGGGTGACACCCGTGCGCATGAACTTTACCCTGCTTTACGTTGACCTTGGGCATAATTGCGCAATGTGTGCAGTTGCCTACTAATTTTCACGGAGTTTGAGGATGTAAAGAGAACTATGAGTGGATAGTAAGTACTATCTTGTAAGTATTACTTAGGGCGGATGTGATGCCAAGTGTGTTGGTTCTCACGGATCATCATTTGAGCAACATCATGCAACCACGCCTTTTTTTGCGGGCTAATCTATCTCACCACTCTCAGTAATAATTCTCCATGTCCATCCCCATGCTGTCTTTTCTCTGAGCATTCGTGATCAGGACAGTATTGCTGCCAGATTTCACTGTAATCGGTATCGACAATGCCTCGGACTGTAAAAATCGCGATTATTGGGAGTGGTTTAGCTGGCTTGACCGCTGCTTACTTGCTTTCTGGCTCTTCTAATGATGGAGCCGTGGCATTTGAAGTACACATCTTCGAAAAGGTCAAGACATCCCACTGGACTCGTGTTTATGTTGCTGACTCGGGACTTCCAACAACAGAGTTCCACTTTGGGCATGGATTCATCGTCTATATCTCTGCCCAACCCCGGAAAAGAGCACGATTGGAGAGTGGACGTACCAATGCGTTCGTTTCAAGGAGGTTTGGATCTCACAAGGCCTTCATGACTTCGCCCTTACCGGTTCCACGATTCATAGGATATTATACCCAGCTGGTTTCCTTGTATAAACATCTGGGAATCTCCTTTCGCAAGACAGATTTCACCTACTCCTTCTCGTTCCTCACTCCGGGTTCTGAGAAGGGAAGTAGGAAGATCTGTGCTAGCATGATTTACAACGGTGCTTCTGGCACTGCTGGAGTCAGTATGCCTTCCAAGATGCACGAAGCGTACCTACGAAAGGAAAGTTGCGGGTTTGCGATTCGTGCCGCAACCCGAGCCCGATCGTATGGGATCTTTTTGCTCTTTGCAGTGCAAATTTTGCTTCTGTATATCAGAATACTGCTATTATCGATACCAATTCTGCGGCCATCGCGAGTCGAGCAAATGACTTTCCGCAATTGGGCTGAACGGACTATTCCCAAGGGTTTCATCGCACGCTGGACTATGTTTGATTTCGCATGGGTTGAGTTCACGAGACACGTCCTAATACCATTATTTTCTGCCGTTTGTACCGCACCCGAGGAAGTGATACAAGATCACCCTGTAGAAGAATTTCTAGGTGCGGCAGTTCATTACTTGTTTGCGGAAACACGCTTCATATCACCTTTCAGACTACATATGGTTAACGCTGGGTTACCACCATTACGTTGCTTTGAACGGGGTACGCGATGTCGTGTCGAAGCTCACCACTTCTGTTCGGCACATCCATCTTTCCTCGCCAATATCTAGGATACAAATCGACCCCGATGATCCTGCTCTTGCCTCAGTGCATTGTGCACTTGCTCATGGGATAGAAGTCTATTCCGGATTTCATCACATTATTTTCGCAACACAGGCTAACAGCGCGGTACCTCTTCTCGACTCGCTTGCATCGTCTCTACCTGCGCAAAAAACACGACGAGGAGTTATTGAGGAGCTAATTTCATGCTTACGACAATTCACCTATTGTCGTACAACAGTGGTCAATCATACAGATCCATCGTTGTTGCCAGACAATGTCGGTGACAGGCGAGATCTAAATCTCATTTCTGTTGATTTGAGAAAATCTCTTCCTCTGAATGTGACGGGTGATACTGACAACGACAAGACGCTTTCCTTACCGCTGACTTACACCATGGCTACCCATATCATACCTAGACCTCGAGGCTTCCCTGCACATCTTCCCTCTATTTTTCAGACGACGAACCCCATCGTAGAGCCGAGGAAAAGTCGAATTCTGAGTGTTGCAAAGTTGGAGAGAGCTGTCTTGACCGTACCCGCAAAGCAAGCTCTCAAGGGACTGAGCGTAGAATATGGCAGAAAATGGTGGCAGGCCGCAGGTCAGGGGAAGAGTAAACTTGGTCGACTCCAGGGTGCAGGTCGGTTGCAGAGTTCGCAAACCTTTGGTATTTGGATTACTGGGTCATTTGCGTATTCTGGGATTCCGTTATTGGAAGGGTGCGTTGTTAGCGCAAGAGACGTCGTTGAGCAGGGTATTTGGAAGAGTGAAGGCTGTCGAGGACGAGTACCATGGTGATCAATGTACCTACATTCATGTCTGTTTGAGTACAGATATACAATCACCAGGCACGACACAAGAAAAGAACACTTCATCGCTATCACCGCGGGGAGCAGTGGGAAAAGGCAAATACATCTGTATCTATGTGAGTGTCTACATTTTGACCATCAGCAAATACTTCACGCGAATCTGGTTGGTGTTGTAAACGATGTACTGAGAGGGATGTCAAAATACAGTATCAAGTGAATACAGATTACGCACCTCGTTGTACTGCAGGTAGCCGCTAGTAGGAACATCTTCACCTCCACCATCGGGCATTGAGCAGCCGTTGAGTTCATCATTTCCAAGAGCTTTACCGGCGTCTTTCCATTTCTTTGGTTGAGTTCTACCAATACCTTTTGTGGCTCTAAAAGGCGGTCAGCATCGAGAAAACGAAGTGCGAAATTAAGTGCGAACCTGCACCCGCTCTTCTTGCAACCTACATCGGCATTGTATTCCTAAGAACATGTATTTCCATGAGACATTTGCTGACGACACTAGATACAATCGACTCACGGCATCAGTACGCTCATAAAACGGCTTTACGGCAACGTCACAGAGCAGGAGAACACCGACACCGCCGCTCATGCTACAGATGCGACATAAGTATTTGAAGAAAAATAAGTTAGTGAAAGGGAACGTGCCCAGGATAGCAATACCCAGCAGACTGTTTTGAGATCATTAAATATAAGAAAAAGAGATTTGTGATTCTGTGACTCACTTTAGACATCATCTGCGTTCACAAGTCAGCATCAAATCAAACAAAGGAGATGAGAGCTCACATCAGCAAAGTAGACACCCTTTCCAAACATGTATCCATTGACAGGCGCTGTAGTGGGGAAGTCAGACATAGAAAAGGAGCAAATCCACGAATGTACCTTCAGGAGGAGCAATGCGAAGACCTTGCTTGAGGATTCCGGCAAAGTTGGTACTCCTAGAGCCATGCCACAAGAGCATACGTTCATTGTCAGGAAGAGAGTCGTAGCCTGCGTTGTTCCATGCCTCAGTTTCGGAGCCTCTGGAACGATCGGTCGAATCAGGAGGCGTAACAATCAAAATGGGGATCCAACCTCTCAACGCGGTATATGTTCTGAATTTTTACGCTCAGATGACCGTGTGTTTTGCCATGAGTATCTACGGCGTATTTTTCAAGAACTTTGAATTCTTCACTGTCATGGCGGATAGGCTCCATCTTGGACAAGGCAAGGGAGTTGAACTGCGCATCGACTGGGTTAACGGGATTACCCTCTTTATCGGTGATTGTGCTAGCTTGGATTAGTTCTGTGGCAATTTCCTTTACATGGCACAATTAAGTCAGTAGCTGGAAAAAAAAGAGTTCATGAATGCTACCATGTCGCCCAGAGCATCGACAAGCTCCAACTCCTGTGTAATAACATGAGGGTAGAACGAGACAGCGAAGGTAACGGACGGACCTTCTTTAATTTGACTACGTTGTCAATAGCTTGAAACCTTGACCTTCCAAAGTCGTGGGGAATGATACTATGTACTACTTAGAGCAAGGTCCCGGGAGCCAAGGAGACGCGTACGAGTAGTATCGATTTGTGAGTTCTTCGCAACCTGCTTGTTGACTGCCCCATCTTTTAGCTTCGTCGCAGTCGGGATTTTCGATTACTTCCGAGAGAGCCTATAGTGAGAGTAAGAAGGGATAAATAGGCTGGCGGAATTGATTCCTTGCCTTTAAGGCTTCAAAACCTTTCAGAATTGTAGACTTCGAGAGTTTGCCTAAAGAAACGTCGAGATCGAGCTGGCGGTGTTGTCAAGAGTGCATACCGAGTGGTAGCTTGTTCGCGTCATAGTTCATGGAAGACAACGTGGCATCAATGATACTAGACTCTTGTTAGTCAGGGCACTAGGTCAAGGCATCAAGGTATTACCTAGTATTGAAGATGAGGCGGCAAAATTCCTGGATGACACAGCATGAACACGAGTTATATGTGAAATTGCAATGACGTACCTGGATTTCGGGGGCTAGAGCAGATTGAGGAATAGGTTTCTCTTCAGCTGGAGTTTTCTTCTTGTCACTTCCTCCCTCTTCTTTGTCACTTTCGTCGTCATAGGAGCGTTCTAAATTGCGTCCTGGTCAAGGAAATACTTGGCTTTTGTGAATATAAGCATACCTAGGAAATAGTATTTGCCTTGGACAGAGTTTGTAAAGATTTTCTTCTCAGCGGATAGAATACATACCTTTCTTGGGCTCCATGCCAATCCTCTGCTCCCATTGCACGCCAGCCTTTGCTTTAAATTGCTTTTTGAACTCCCCGATAGCAATTGCAGGTGCCCATGGACCCTAATAATGACAAGGTTGAGTCAAATCAAGTAAGCGAGGTGCGGGATGTTACCTTGATCTGCGTTGCACCCTTCTCACCAACTCGGCCCCAGTGAGTAAAAAGCTGACAATTGTTAGGATCACTAATGGGGTGCAGTAGCTGCAACACGTAGTATCTGTGGGGCGCATGTTAGAAAAAGTTCTGAGTTCAATGAGAGCAATATACTTGTTCTTGTTATCCTTGATGTCAGTCTGATTAAGCATGGCATCCCAGACACACTCGTCATCCGCATACACCTGATGCGTAGCTACAATTTCGAGTCCAGAACTGCATTCGACTTGAAGGTCAATCAAGTCTACTCACAACTTCTCCCGGCCTCGGGATCTACAGGTGCAGCGCCACGTTTCAAGACCTACGGGTTAAATGATCGCATACGGCAGGCGTCTAAACAAGCATTGAACATACCTGAACCATTTTGGCTGGTTTAGCGGGGATGTCTTCATCTTCATCAGCAACAGGTGCTTTCTTCGACTTTTTGCTGACGGGTTTCGCGGTCGGGGCATCATCCTCATTGTCAGAGCCGGCGCGCGCACGTTTCCCTTTAGAGTTTGGCTTAGTAGGAGGCGCGGCTGCTGGAGGTGGTTGAGCAGCAGCAGCGGCCCGAGCACGAGCACTTGAGCGCGTAGGAGCAGCGCCGTCAGCTTTTTTGCGGGGAGGCATGGTGAGAAAAGGGAAGAAACAGGGGCAACGCGCGACGCGCGACTGTTTATGAACCGTGTCAGTACATTTCCAGATTTGGAAGTGGCGGGATACCGAACCGACGGTGACTTATTTGGAAATTGGCGGGATGCCGAACCGACGGTGACTAATTTGGAAAGCGGCGGGTGTGAAAGAATTGTGGTATCACTTGCCAATTCTGGTTGTCACATCGAGATTGGAGGCAGTCCACGACGCAGGGCTATCGATAAACGCATGCGATGAGCGCGACATTTAAGGAGATTTAAGGAGAATTAACCCCTTTGAACTCATCGGCGGGGCCATGAGGCATATCACACGTGACATGAACAAAGCGCAAACCGTGATTGTAAGTGATTATATCGAGGGCAAGGGATTTAAGCGAGGACACTCACCACGAGGCAGCCTCGACGTGCTATTATGAAGGGGTAGTCCTCCCACCCCTCCAACTCGTCCCAACCATCTATCTCTTCTCTTTTCTATAAAATCCAAATGCCCCGCTCACTGTCCGTATCCTTTGTTCGTTCTCTTCATGTCTTCTACTCGTATGTATCCCACTATTTTCTTATCTTTCTCATTCTCACTTCTCTCTAGTCGTCTTTTACCTTCCTCAGAACGGTAGCGAGCACCAGCTCGACTTCACTCTGTCCCCTGGACATCATCCTCTCGATGCAGACGCGTCTTCTTCCCTCTCCGTACAGATGGCCTCTTTGACGCCTGTCTTTTCCCAGTCGCTCGAGTACGTGCCCCAACGCGACCTGTCCGCGACTCCGACTGCCTCTCGGTCTTCTCCTCGCGCATTGGCACCCAGGAAGGGCTCTCCAAAACGGGAGATGCATATCCCTCGTCCCCGTAATCCGTTCATGATCTATCGCTCAGAGGTCTACGCTCAGGCTAAGATCACTAGTGGTGTCGAACGCGACCACCGACACATAAGTCGTATCATCGGTCATCTCTGGAACAAGCTCTCCGATGCTGAGAAGGCCCCTTGGCGCCTCAAAGCTGAGCAAGAAAAGATTGAGCATCAGCGAAAATATCCTGGCTACCGTTTCGCGCCTGGTGCTCGAGCCATGAAGCCCGTGAAGAGGAATGTCAAGAGGAACGGAAGTATCGATCTGGCGAGATGCAAGAAGGTTGCGGACCTGCTTATGGCCGGAAAGCAAGGGGATGAATTGGAGTCAGCTGTCCAAGTCATAGATGCCAAAGCTGTTCAGACAGCCAACGCTGCTCCCAACGTCGCCAACTCTTCCTCCTCCACTTCGACCTCTGGTTCTTCTACGCGTCCCCAAAGCGGCGAGTCTGAAGAGGCCGTCGTATCTTTGTTCCGAAGCCCTCTGCTTCCACCTAGAACACCTCCAGAGATGGTAGATGCTCATCAGCCCCAATTCCAAGTAAGCCGCCTATTTAAATATTGCTCGATACAGGGTGTTGACAATCTTCTAGCCCCAACCTCCAATTATGGATTCCCTTCAACCCGACCCATCTCCTGTCCTTGGATTCCCTTCCCTTCCATTTACTTTCACTCCACCGATGCAGCTGGGACCAATGCAGCCTCCAGTATCATACCAAGGACAAAACTTCGTGTACGACACTATCTCAACCCAAAATCATCTATCCTTTCCCCCGCGTTCAGATGCAATCGCTCCAGAGATTCCCTTTCAAGCATCTGATTACCAGTTGCTCCTTCAAATGCAGGCTATGGTAACGGAATATCAAGCCTTTGAGTTTCCGTATCCTCAGGCCCAAGGATTGACTGGTGGTGCTACGCTACCAATCTTTGACACAGGCTTCTACGACTCATCAGTGTCGGAGATTCCACCCACTTTCACTAATCCATTCGACTCGGGCTTCTCTTTCCTGCGCCCCGAGTTGAGTGAGCCCGTTGACCCTCTTGCATGGGACCCTATTGTGAATTTCAACATCCCTATTTGACCAAGTCGGTCGCTTACAATCTCCCAAATTCCTGGCATTTGATGTACTTTTCCACTTCGCATTCAAGACGCAGCTGACTATTCTCAATTCTGCTGTTTTCTTCCTAAATCTTATACTTATTTTTCATTTTATGCATATGGATTTTTCCAGTTGTAGCTATTATCCCGCCTCTTTACCAAATGCGTTTCTAGATTGTATTAGTATTCTTTGACTACCTTTATTTTCTCTTTGTAAGTTCACATTCCGTCTTCTTAACAGTACTGAGGGCGCCCTTCGATACAAAATTTGTAGTACCAGCCTTGAACGTTTGAACTTTTATACGAGCTTGCCTCTAAATAAATATCAGTTTTCATTTGCCAACTACGACGCAGAATACCCGGGCCGAGAAACCGGACAGCCACTTTCTGTTTGTAACCTCTATGTCCAATTCAACCTCAAGGCCTGCGACAAGAAGCACCTCAGGTACTCTTCAATCAAGTTCTCGAAATCTGCGCGCAGGCACCTCGTCAGCCAGTACAAGCCGCATAGGAACCAGCAGTAGTGGCTTGAAGCGCGATCGCGACACGTTTTCTGCAGAGCTCGAACGAGGTGTGTTATCATCATCCCGTCTCGCATCGTACTGAACAGTGTACGTTGACAGATACAAACCTTCCAACTACAAAGCGCTATCTTCGCACAAATTTGAACAATACATTGACTGCGGCCTCGTTGGAGAGGCAGCTTGCCACTTTACAGACTGCTCGCGTCTCGTTGGAAACAAAGTTACGCGAAAAGGAATCTCAAATTCAATTGTTGGAACATGATAGACGATGGCTTGCTGAGAGAGAAAAGGCGGAACGACAGGAGCGAGAGAAGAATGTAGCTGAAAGTAGTGAAAGAGAGGTATGAGACAAGGCTAGGTAAGGTTCTAAATGTGCTCTGGCTAACTTTTGTGTAGAAAAACCTGCTCAATGAGCTATCTGTGCTCAGAGCGTCTTATTCAGCTCTGCAAGGCACACATATCGATTTGCAGGAGACTCACTCTACCCTCCTGCGTACCTCGACGCATCAAATTGAGATGTTAAAGTCTCAGCTCAACGCCTTGGAGAGACAAAATGCCTACTTGGAGGGACAAGTTGAAGAAGAGCGAGCTCGAGCAGATACGGCATCTGTTGCAGATTTGCCCGGCGGTATCTCCACCTCCTCCACCTTGACGTCTTTAGGCTCGGACAGCGACGCCGACAATCGCGTTCTGGCATCCGAGCTACATCGTCAGGCAGACTATCTTCGCGAGCTGGAATCCAAAAACACGCGCTTGCAAGCGGACTTGATTGTCCTACGCGAGCAGAACTCAGTGTTGAGCGAGAGGAACGCGGAGGTCGAGGTTGTCAGGGAGGAGAAACGTGGGCTCGAGAAGAAGTTGAATTTGAAGGAAGAGTTGGTGGAAAAGTTGATTAGGGAAGGCGAAAAGATAAAGTGAGTCTGGGATTTACTTTGCGCAATCAATCTCATGTATGAGCGGTAGGTCGGAGCAACAAGAGCTTTTGCAACATTATGCTTCACCCCTTCGTCGATCTGTTTCCAGGATGAGTCTTGGCTCGGGGGCAGGTGCTTTGTTCACACCTAGAAAGAAACCTGGAACTTCTGGTGTCACGAATGGTCATCAATCCCCTGATACTCAAGCTCGTCTTCCTCTCAACCCATCAACGCTCTCCACTCACCTCGGGCTCGATGATGAAGCTCATTCCAATGCGGAAGAGGACGATGAGCTAATGTCTGTTGATGAGCTACCGACGATTGCCACCACCTCTGAACTCAATAGTCTTCGCTTGAAGCATGCTACTTTACTTGAATCACACGGAAAGGTCGCGGCCGACTTGGCAGAGATGACGGCGCGCTGCAGCGCACTGAAAGAGGAACTTACGGAGCTCAAGGAAGACGGAGACGAGAAAATGGGTGAGGCTGGCAGGAGGAAAGCAGAAAGGGATGCTGAGGTGAGCAAAATTATATATGCGATACAGGAACGAGCAGGAATGTGTCTCATTGACAGATCACGGACCTCCATATTCGAGTACGCGTAAAAGAACAAGAGCTCGAGGCTGCACAAAGAGAACTTGGTTTCTTAAGCCAGTTTGTCGTACGTGCTCTTGCCGCATTTACGCACTCATTCTTTGACGCGGTTATAGGATAAGTTTTCATCGGATGTGTCTTCAACGTCATCACATCCAACTGCAGACCCTGAACGTCTATCACAGCTTGAAATACTACTTGCCGAGGCGAAAGAGTCCAACCGGGAGTTGCGGCGGGAGGTAGATAGCTTGTTAGAAAGGCTCAAACAAGAACGTATTGTAGCCAAGCAACGAACACAGGAGGTTCAAGAGGTCAAGAAGGAGAGGGACATGGAAAGGGGGGAGAGCAAGAGAAAAACAGCTCAGCAGGCGGAGGCCACTCATGCGCTTGAGACCAAGGTGATTGAACAGGAGAAAAAGAAAAGAGATGCGGTTGAGAAGGGTAAATATTCATTCGTGTCAATCGCGCGAGGACATTTCCTTATCTATGTATTCAGAGCTCCAGGAAGCCCAAACAAGTATTGCAACTCATCTCACGACCATTGATAATCTCGAGCAGCAACTGTTCGATCTTGGTGGAGAAATCGCTGGTGGGCGACACATTCCTCCAGGTGTGCGCATTTTGAGTATGAAGGAGAATCCGGTGCAGGAGTGGGTTGATTTACGGCAAGCCGTCTTTGACCGCTTGAGAGGAGAGAACGAGGCTTTGTTGAAGAGGTTAAGCGAGGTGGAAGCAAAGGTAGGGGACGTTCCAGAAGCGACTGCTAGCACTAGTGCTGCCAAGGAGCTAGTTCCGAGAGAGAGCTGGGAGCTTGTAGTGAAGGAAAAGGAAGAATTGGAGGACAAGGTCAAGCAGAACGAGAAGAGACTTTTAAGATTAAAGCAGGTAAGCTGGTCTCCTCCCTGTTGACTTTGTGGTTGACGCGAGCGTTCCAAGGTTTTCTCTGCGAAAACTGCTGAGTTTCGTGAAGCAATTGCCTCTATTCTTGGAGTAAAGCTAGCATTTTACCCTAACGGTCAAGTGCGAGTGACGTCTATATTTGATCTTTGCGCATCGTTCGTCTTTCAACCTCTATCGAAGGTGTGAATTTTGTTATATGCAATTAGTCGTGTGTGTGACCCCTATTTCCTCTAGACTTCTTCTAGCGAAGGCATAAAAATGCAGTTGGTGGCGCAGGGAGAAGGCGGACCTCAAGATCTGCCCAACATGATGCAATATTGGATTAATACTGAGCAGTGTATACCTGGATTCTTGGCAAGTGTTACGCTGGAGTGTTATGAAAATTCGAAGCGATCTATGGATACGCATATGTGATGATTGTAGAATTTCTGTGTTTTACTCTGACTCTTCCCTGTGCTAATGTGTATTCATGTACGAAAAATCGTTTCTTTTTGCCTCAATCCCAACTCGTCATTGCCATTCGAGGACGCTTTCCGGTCTATCGGACAGAGTGTAATCTTATCTACACTTTCCTTCTCTGCGGGAATTACCGAGATCTCTCTCGATGGTTCAACTCAATAGCATCGCGATTGAGCCAGCGTTGATCAACTCGTCTTGCGCTTGGGCTTCAGAGTATGAACAGTTGAAGGAGTTGTACGCCAGCCCAAATACAGGCGCGGTCACGACGCGCACAGCGACATTGACTGGGTATCAGGAAGATTCTCGATGCGGCGTAGGTACTTGTGAAACCTCGCTAGTTGTCTGTGCTGAACCGTAAAACAGGTTGCGTTCGCGAAATCGTCGACGACAACGATCAATTCCTATGGGTATTCACCACATCCTTTGGCATCGTACCTCGGATGGGTGAAGGAAATAGTACTCGCGGGGGCGCAAGCAAAGAAGCCGTTCATCATCAGCATCACCGCTTCCAAGCCGGAGGATTTACAACTCATGGTTGAACAGATTCAAGACCTGCGTGCTGGTGGACTTGAGTCGCTGATTGGGATCGAACTGAACACTTCGTGCCCAAACGTACCGAATTCGCCGCCGTCAGGATATACACCCAAGTCGCTGGTGCCATTGTTGGAAGTGCTTTCAAAGGTACACAACGGTGACCAAACGTTGACAGTCGGGCTCAAGCTGCCTCCTTATACGTACCGAGGACAGTTTGATGCAGTGATCGAAGTATTGAAGGAATTCAGCTATGAAATAGGGGGGGAGAAGAAGAACGCGTTTTCGTTCTTGACATGCACTAACACGTTGGGAAACTCAATTCTATTCGATGATGAGGTGGATGAAATTGTCGAAAAAGGGGAGTTTGCGGTGCCGACGGTGTTGGGTGGGGTGGGAGGCGAAGCAATGCATGCACTCGCACTGGGAAATGTGTACACATTCTCTCAACTGGTGAGCTCGACGGAGGGACTGAAGCAAATGAAAATTATCGGAGTCGGAGGGGTGACGAGCGCAGCTGGAGTGGAGCGAATGGTGAAGGCAGGGGCAGCAGTCGTTGGCTGCGCAACGTTGTTGGGCAAGGAGGGTGTCGGTGCGTTTGCTAGTCTGATAAGATAAGATAAGATAAGAAGGGCTGTGCACGTGACGAATGTGACAACTGAAGCGTGATCCCGTGACAGATTACTTGTTGAGAGCGTCCATGGTGCCCAACGGCGCAATGCAGTCGAGGCAGGGTTCCATGCCGGACCTGCAGCAAATGATCGCAGTATGTTCAGAAGCACAGAACGCATGTATTCACTGCTCAATCTCTTCTAGCGTGCCAATTTTCTTCGCAAGAATCCCACAGAACAGAAGAATCCAAATGAACTCGAGGGCCTCATGAGGTATATTCAGGCCATGGGCTCAAGTGCGTGTCAAAGCAACCCTTAGCTCCTTTTTCTCACTTCTTTTAATCTCTAGGGCAGAACCAGCAGCCAGCACAGTCACAGACGCCTGTCTCTTTCTCCCCAGACCAAATCAATGTGCTCCGTGCTCAGATCCAAGCATTCAAGCTTCTCTCAAGAGGTCTTCCTCTTCCAGATTCCGTGCAACAAGCTATACAGCTCAACAATACCGCTATCCCTGATCTGGAAAACATCCTTCAGCCACCCGACCTTAATTCCCGAATCGTCGACAATGCAGTCAAGTCCGCAAAGGGTGACTTCGACACCGTACTACCCAAATCCGAGGAGAGCGATGCTGTCATGCCCGTTGACCCTGCCGACATGCCCAAGGGTCCTTTCCTTGAGGACGATGTCAATTCGGGAATTTACCCCTACAATGCTTACCGCCATCCTTTCTCTCATCTCAAACGAAGCCCAGAAACTGACCCAGCCTTGTTTGCCACCCGCCTCCAGCGTCTTCTCATTCCCACTATCATGCCTACTGGTCTTGACGCACAGCAGATTCTCAATGAGCGCGATCGCTTCATAGACGCACGTATTCAGCAGCGCATACGCGAACTCGAAAATATTCCTTCCACCATTGGCGACGGCGGTCTCGGGACTGGCATTGACGTCGAAGAAGACACCGCGAAAGATGAAAACATTCTATTCCCGCCAGCATCCCGAGGAAAACTTTCTACCCTTATAGAGCTTAAATCACTCCGTCTCCTCGAAAAACAACGCACGATGCGCGCTCTCGTTGCTGAGCGGCTCAATCACGGCTCCCTGTTACCCCTTTCCCACATCGACTTCCGTCGTACTCGCAAACCTACCCTTCGTGACGCTCGCGCGACCGAGCATCTCGAGCGGAAACAGAGGGAGGACCGCGAACGCCGCGCAAAACGGAAGCATGTTGAACAGCTCAATGTCATCTGTAACCACGGAAAGGAGGTCGTTGCAGCCAACAGAGCATCACAAGATCGAATTCTAAGATTAGGTCGCGCAGTCACCAATTTCCATGCCCATACCGAGAAGGAGGAACAGAAGAGGATAGAGAGGATTTCGAAAGAGCGTCTCAAAGCTTTGAAAGCCGACGATGAAGAGGCTTATATGAAACTCATTGACACTGCCAAGGATACGCGTATCACACACTTGCTTAGGCAGACCGACGCGTACCTCGATTCACTCGCCCAAGCTGTTGTCGCGCAGCAGAACGAGGGAGGCGGTTTACCTCAACATCATGGATTCGAGATGGAGGATGGACCAGCTTCGGAAGCTACGTTTGGTGCCAAGGTCGCTCTTGACGAGAACGAGGACAAGACCAAGGTGGACTATTATGCCGTGGCGCATAGGATATCCGAGAAGGTCACTAAACAACCAGGCATTTTGGTGGGCGGCACATTGAAGGAGTATCAACTCAAGGGGTTGCAATGGATGGTTAGTTTGTATAATAATAGATTGAATGGGATTTTAGCAGACGAGATGGTGAGCTGTGATCACACCTGCCTTATCTCGAGTTGCCTTTCTTACTTTTCGCAGGGTCTCGGAAAAACAATTCAAACCATTTCCCTCGTTTCCTTCCTGATTGAAGTCAAACGCCAACGCGGACCTTATCTCGTTATCGTTCCTCTGTCTACCATGACCAACTGGTCCGGAGAGTTCGCGAAATGGGCCCCATCAATCAGACTTGTCTCATATAAGGGCAATCCAGCACAGAGAAGAGCGCTGCAGGGCGACCTGAGGATGGGTCAATTCCAGGTGTTGTTGACGACATACGAGTATATTATCAAGGATCGGCCGCATCTGAGCAAGATCAAGTGGGTGCATATGATCATTGGTGAGCGATAGTGGAGTCTTGTAATTGGTGTACATCACTGACGTGTTTGTATAGATGAGGGACACAGAATGAAGAACACCCAATCGAAGCTTGCCCAAACTCTCACTACCTATTATCACTCCCGTTACCGTCTCATTCTTACTGGTACCCCTCTCCAGAACAATCTGCCTGAGCTTTGGGCGCTGCTCAACTTTGTCCTCCCTAAAATCTTCAACTCCGTCAAATCGTTCGATGAGTGGTTTAACACGCCGTTTGCTAACAGTGGAACTGGAGACAAGATCGAATTGAACGAAGAAGAGGCGCTGCTCATCATTCGGCGCTTGCACAAAGTGCTAAGGCCGTTCTTGCTAAGACGATTGAAGAAGGATGTAGAAAGCGAGTTGCCTGACAAAGTAGAGAAAGTGATCAAAGTACGGATGAGCGCGCTCCAGAGTCAATTGTACAAGCAAATGAAGAAACACAAGATGATTGCAGACGGGAAAGATTCCAAAGGGTGAGTATCTTCTCCTCTTGTGCGGATTTCAAGAGATATGAACCGGCCTCGCAGGAAATCTGGAGGTGTCAAAGGATTGAGCAACGAGCTCATGCAGCTTCGAAAGATCTGCCAGCACCCATTCTTGTTTGAGAGCGTGGAGGACAAGGTCAACCCCAGCGGAATGATCGATGAACGGATTGTGAGGACCTCGGGTAAGCTCGAGCTGCTGAGTCGTATCTTGCCCAAATTTTTCGCGACGGGTCATAGGGTACGTCTTGTCCCTATTCAATCGGCTTTGTCATCGTTTACATTTCCTTCTCCTGTGTAGGTCCTCATCTTCTTCCAGATGACCAAGGTCATGGATATCATGGCTGATTTCCTAAAATATATGAATTGGAAGTTCCTCCGACTAGATGGAGGGACCAAGACAGAGGAACGAGCATCGTTTGTCACGCTGTTCAATGCCCGGGACTCGGAGTACCAAGTCTTCATTCTTTCTACGCGTGCGGGTGGTCTGGGTCTCAATCTTCAAACGGCCGATACAGTTATTATGTATGTTGCCCCTCGTTTTACTCACACTCGGTGTTCTGACTGAAATACATTACAGTTTCGACTCTGATTGGTAAGTAGCAATTCACAATATGACTAAAGCGGTCTGTTGTGTCTCTTGGTATAAGTAGTTGACAATTTCTTTATTCTGCACAGGAATCCACATGCCGACCTTCAAGCCCAAGACAGAGCCCATCGTATTGGGCAGACGAAAGCCGTGCTCATCCTCAGGTTCATCACTGAAAAAAGTGTAGAAGAGGCTATGTATCAACGTGCAAGATACAAGCTCGATATCGACGACAAAGTCATTCAAGCTGGTCGATTCGATAACAAATCTACAGTAGAGGAACAGGAAGAGTTCTTAGTGAGTCGCTAGAGAGTATACATGCTTAAACTGTAAATAACCATACGCCGGGATGTTTCTTTAGCGATCAATTCTCGAAGCTGATCAAGAAGAGGAGAACGAGGAAGCTGGCGATATGAACGATGATGAGTTGAACGCCCTTCTTGCACGCACAGACGACGAGAATGAAACGTTCCGTCAAATGGACATCCAGCGGGAGAGAGAGCTATTAGAGAGTTGGCGTGCTGGAGGTCATCGTGGCAAGCCCCCTCAACAGCTCATTCAGCTAGAGGAACTGCCTGAGTGTTACCAGACAGACGAGCCGTTTGAGATCAAGGAAACGGACGAAGCGCTTGAAGGGAGGGGACAGAGGAAAAGGAATGTGGTTAGTTACAATGACGGACTCAGTGATGATGCATGGGCAATGGCATTGGAGGACGGGGAGGACCTGCAAGAGCTTACGGACAAGAGAAGGGAGAAGAAGGAGAGACGGGCGACCAACAAGTTGCTTAGGGATGCGGAAACTTCGAACCGTGGTACACCTGCTTCGGACACCGAGTCACGAGGGAGAAGAGGTAGGAAGGCCAAAGCGAAGGTGATTGATGAACCTTCGATCGGGGCAAAGAGAAAACGAGGGATGAAATCTATGTCTGTCACCCCTTCAGTTGTTGACGACGACGACGACGAAGATGAACGGGAGCAAGTGAGTATTGTTTGGTCCTGTCTTGGATTTCACTTATCCTGCTTTCCAGAAACGACGCAAGACGAAAGCAGCCGACGTTGCGCCAGCTGTCAGAGAAAAGATGAAGAAGGCCTTCAACGAATGTTACAAAGCTGTATTAGCTTGCGAAGCTGAGGATGGCCGAAAGAGATGCGAACTTTTCCGAGACCTTCCTGATAAGAGGGTGAGCCTCTACTGATCTTTTTTTTTATACATGTTAATCTTTCAATCATTAGGATTATCCTGACTATTACCATCTCATCAAACAGCCTATAGCTCTTTCACAGCTACGGAAACGCAGTCAAGGAAACCACTACAAAGATGTCCAGCAATTCAAGAACGACTGGCAACTCATGTTCAGCAATGCTCGGACATACAATCAGGAAGGGTCCTGGGTATATAATGACGCGGAAGAGATGGAGAAGGTGTTCAGTGCCACTTTTGATCGAGTAATCAATGGTTCTGGATTGCCTGGTGCATCTGCTGTTTCGGGCAGTGGATCTGCCACGGGCTCTTACGACTCCGCTCTCACACCAATGGATGACGACGAGCGACCACCACCACCACTAAAATCGAGAGGTTCCGGAAGGAAACAGGTACTCAGTGATGAAGAGTACCTTACAACCCCGAGCGACGAGGACTAATGTATTTATTTTTTACTGTCTTGTACAATTATTCTTGTAGATTCGATCGCTGTGACAACTAAATTACTTTGACTGCATCATTCAGTGTGCAAATCTCGCAGTTGGTTGCAGTTCAGCATTTTCTTTATATATTCTTACTATAGGTGAACAGAGAGGTTACGATATACTACTAACCAAGAAAAAAATACACAATTGATACACCCAGGAGCTGAAAGGTCAAGAAAAGGCAGTTAGTTTATAATGCCTGAAACCCTGATCAACTTGGTACGAATTGCTAATGCGAGAGCAGATCGCAAAAATAGATGGATACATCGGAGTGAATGAGACAGATCGAAAAAGCAGAGAGTATAGGTAGGTGACATGACGCGCGGAATGCACAGAGCCGGCTGGAAATCGGAAGACGAATTGCATAATCGCCATATTATCAGCCCGTCAAAGTCTATGTCCTGGCCTGATAGGACGTTAAAGTCCCCGAATTCACAGAACGACGCTGGCTGCATATGCGCAAAGCAGCGCGGATGCGTACTTTCCTTCAAACGATAGGAGTTTGTACAGAGTTTACTGTTGTTGGTGCTGCCATTTCTTGGCCGCAAGCAATTCCATGATGTTGTTCATACCCTGAGGCTCTAGGACGACCTTGGTGCCGTCACATCGAGCTTTGCTCGCGAACTCGGCGCAAAGAGTCGTAATGTCACATTCCTGATAAGGCTGATTAGTGAATGATTGAACAACAGTCAATCAAAAGTACCTTATACTGAGGGTCCCGAGTTATGTTTCTCCAGGCATCAAGCACCGGTACATTATTCTCGCTCTTCTCTACCGAGGGGAACGAGGTGCTGCCTTGGCAAGACACGGCAGGGATGAACTTTGTGTTGGGATTTGCTTCTGCCGCATTAACAAACGCCGAAGGACCTGAGGTCGCGATATGCCTGCAAAATTCTGCTTTTGTCTTCGGGCACTCATCACCAGCATCAGATTCCGAGGAAGAGCTCTCTCGTGTACTAAATAACGGATCGGAATTGTGTGATGCAGGTGAGGAAGAGGCAGACGTGGCTGGAGAACCCATAGCCAGATTATTGAGATTTTGATGATGAACGACTGGGCTGATGGACGAAGGGGTGCTTCCAACGAGGAAAGCATTGACGTCCATTGGTTGCTGTGGGTTTAGAAAACCTCCGAACAAATCATCCAACGTCCCTGCGTCATGGGTATTGGATGGTGAGGCCGGCCAGGGAGTTAAAGAATTAAAATCGAAGCCGAACGAGCTTTGATCGTTACTGGTGGACGCCTGGGACGGAGAAGAAGTTGACGAGGGGGTTGATGGTGTAGCTGCGTTGTCAAAGACCGATGCGAGGGAGAAGAAAGTAGGATTGCTTGCGATCGTAGTATAATTCGACGGAATGAAGCTAGACTCATTCTTGCCGAAGCCGAAGTCCATAAGACTGGCACCGTCCGTAGCAGTTGGCTGCGGACTTTCTTCCAGGAGATTCAACACGTTAGGATCGAACGACATCATTGACGTCGCATCTAGGGGATTGGTGAACTTAGAGGGATCGGGAGCTGTATATGTGATTCGCGGTAACTTGGAAAAGAGAGAGGTATCAGGGGTAAAGGAGGGGCTCTTTGCAGAAGACGTGCTGGCGGCTGTCGTGGGTACTGAGAATGTGAAGGAAGATTGCCTGAGCGTCATGTTCTCTGTTTGTAACCTAGATAGCAGATCGCGAAGATTTTCATTTTCGGTAGTAGCTTGCTCGTTCTTTGCTTCCAAGGCAGCCACCTTGTCTTCAAGCTATAAGAGACAAATATAAAGCAAGCACTCCTGTCAATAATACTATAAAACGAGCTTACGTCTTTGACATGTTTTTCTTTGCGCTCCCGGAACGCGCGCTGCGCTGCACGATTTTGCTCTTTGCGCTTCAATAAACGAGTTTCATCCTGAAACCAAAGTATAAATCCTCATGATGAATGGAATGATGAGGATGCGTATACTTACAGGGCCGGAACCAGAAGTCTTGCGCTTTGTTGCAGAAGTAGAAGGCTTTCTGGAACCAGAAGCTACGAGGGCAAACTAAGAACCTGTGCCATGCTGCCTTGATATTTGGAGTACTCACCGGTGTGTGGATTCTTCTGACTGGGACCCTCTTCTAAGTCTTCATCGCTAGCTTTACGTTTCAGAGCAGACTCGGGCGAATCCTCAGTACCTGTCTCCGGACTTTGTTTGTTGGAGTCTCCATTGATTCCCGTAGGGGGACTTGGGCTACTATCGTCGGAAGGAGGAGTGACCCCGGCCAAAGAATACTGCGAAATATTCTGGGGATTGACACCATCTCCATAACCAATGTTCCCGTCCAATTGGTTGGCGCCAGGAAACTGCTTTTGGAGTAGGGCAAGGAAGTCGTCGTCTGGTAGTTGAGAAAAGTTTGTGGCTTGCGAGAGATCCCAGAGAGGAGCGATGTCAGAAAAGGATTCCATTGAAATAAAAGATAAAGTATAAAGAAAGTGGCAAGTCAGACGGGCAGCTCGACGCTCGACGACACCGACAGCGATGGAGCAGAGATGAAAGCGGTGAGCAACGGGACGCCCCTACTCTGACAATTACTCAGCATTGTGGCTGCATATTTGCTCGTGTTGACACTGACGCACTCCCCCTGCCGAGACCCAACCCTAACCCTGATCCGTGCTTATCGCCGACACTCGGTTCTCGCCCGTAATCATGATTATCTCTCCGCTTCCACGACGGACATACTGTCCGGGTAGCTTCCAGAGGCATAGCGTATGTTGCTCGTGTCAGGCGATCATTCACACTCCCAAACATCTACGAATTAAGTGTTTCCATACTGTAGCATGTCAGACACCTGACGATAGATAACAACATAAACAACAGAACGATGGTGGAAAGGCGCACTCTAACTAGACCGTAAATACCTCTCTGACCAAACATAGAAGGAATGGAAAGCCAACACGTAGCTGACAATGGATTGCTACTACTAGAGGAAATGAGGATGCGTGTATGTGAGTTTCAATGGCGACGATTGGCAGCAGCAAGCAAAACACTAACATAGTATTCAATCTCAAGCTAGATTTTTGGGGGACATCACCACAGATCATTGATCATTAGCTACTTCATACAGGTAGATCCGCAAAAGAACTCACAAATAAGAAAGCCACGCGCCGGGGCCATAGCAAATTCAATCCTGCGGGATTATATATCTCCATGTTCAGCTCGTCAAAAAGATGCTGCAAACGTTTCATTTCCTAATTTAATCGAACGGCATGTTCCGGAAACGCGTTAAAACAGCATGAAAAGGAAGCCCAACGTTTCTCCCACCTTCTCGTAATGTGAAGTCCATAGAAGCGTAGACAGTTGCAAAGTGAATACGGCGAGGAGATTGTCGAACATAGAATGTCGGACGCTGTGAGCTGAAATTAGTAGCTCGTTGATGCAATTGATTGACTCCAGAAATTGTGTCGGTGTTATCTGTGAACCGGAAACAACATAGCAGTAAGCTTCTGAATTGATTCCCAACATCCTCAGATGAGATGAATATCACTTACGCGTCCTTCCAATTCCAAGGGGTAAATTGGCGCGAACTGTATGAGCTCTCCTCCGGAATAGTCCCGCTCTACACGGATTATCTCTCGAGGATGATGTACGCCTATTTGCCCTATGGGAGGTGTACCGTACGCTGACCCTGGAGGAGGTGCTCCGAAGTAATAAGATGACTTGGGTATCAAGGATCGGTCCCGCCTAGACGAAGGAAGAGATGTGTAGCCAAGGACTCGTCAGAACAGAGAAAACGTGCGTACGCAGAGCCTTGCAGGACACTGTACTTTTGTGAAGTGACAGTCGCATACAATTTCTCGCCGTTAGTAGTAGGCGGATCAATAAGATCCCAAGGCTGCGGTGCAGAAGAGGGTTTGATCTGTAGTTGTGAGCTGGACCCTTGCTGCACCTCTGGATACAAGACGCGACCATTTACATCTACAACAGAATCTCCCTCATACAATCCCGCTGTATCAGCCCCCGGTAGCTCAACATGGTTCCCCTTCATTTCGTATGTGTTTTCATCGTACCGTAAAGGGTCCCACTCTGAATCTGCGATGTCTTTCTCCTCCGTTGGTGAGTGTGTGCGTGCAGCAGCATGGGATGCTCTACTCGTCTCGGAATTGGATCTTGTGAGGGGCGGGCTGGGGGGCAGGTCCTGCTGAGAAACTCTGACTTCTGTTCTCCCTGCGGCAGTATTCATGACTTCAGTGACAGCCTCTGCTGTAATTTCGTCCGCCTTCGGTTCCATCGCTATCTCTTGGATCAAGTCAATGCTACATTGTGTGAGCGCTCAATACAAAGCGTCAAGGCTAAAGTGACAGACTTGCCTAGTACATTGAACGCCCCGGCTACAGCAAAATTTCGACTTCAAACCATGCAGAAGTATCCGTCAAGAGGCGGTCACCCGCAGAGTGGCCAGTGCGTGCACATGTCGATTACGTAACATTATGATTTGTCATTACATGGTGGCGCGTCAATAGTCCGAGTCCTCTCATATTTCTGAATCTTACAGTGTAGGCTCGATAATACTTTTAGGTCATTTTAATGCAACGGAAATTAACAGCAGAATTTTACTGTAATGAAGTCTCGTTCGATGATTGTGCGAAGACCTTTGCTATCCCCACTGTTACCGCATCCTACTATAGGCCTAGCGCTCAGTGAGTACTTGATTAGGTTCAATGATTCTTGCTGACAACATGATTCAATCTTGCAAATGTAGGGACCCTGTCTTGTCGATTTTCCGCTTCTCTGCTCTGAATACTTGACTGACAATGTGATGGCAAAGGGCCTTGACAGTGATCATGCGCTGGACATGAAATTGTCTCACTTCATTATACGCTAGTTCAGGAAGCAGGACCAGGTCATGGGTTCTCATTCAAGAAGCTCAGTGATGTACTAGAGAGAGAATCCACTCCAAAATCGTAACTGAACGTGCGAACGGACCTTGGAATGTCAGATTGCTACCGCATGCTCAAACGCAGCTAATGCCTCTTCTGTCTCTCAAGGCCATTCTTAAACAGGAACCCCGTGCAATTTCCGTTTTGATACGGTTATTACAAGGTATATTGGCCCATCCAATCCCCTGTGGACCGTAGGGGAAGCAGAGAAGTGACTCAGTTTGAGTTGCGCTTTGAGGGCGGCCTTGAACCGTCGGATCCGGAACTCATCTAGTCAGCGTGGCCTTGAAGTCCGTGCAAACGGATGTTTTGACCTCAGTGTGAACGGCCCAAGATGTTCTCAGAAGCAAATGTTGCCAGAGCATGCTGAAAAAGCAAGAACGAACCAAGAACTGTGGAATGTCTTCCCCAGCACGTGTCTCGATACTTCACTCGAACCTCCTGATGGTCATAGGTGCGAAGAATTTCATGGGTCTTCGAGAAGCCTCGGATTAATGTTGGAAGTCTCGCTAATTATAAAAGGGCATTCGTATCGTCTCCGCACTCTCAGCGGGGTGCGTCGTGGGTTATGCAGTATTCCTGGTGAAGATTCGGGAGGGTGCGAGATAAGGCTTCAAAGTTTCAGAAGCCCACCGGTGAGCCGGGAATCCGGCAAGTTTCCTCAATGGTCGGGTTCAATGTTAGTTAGTATTGACCCCTAGAACGATGGGAGCGAGGCCTTTTAGAGCCAACTGTAGCGCAGAACGTGTAAGTATCGACCACGAGATCAAAAGCATTGCCTTGATCAAGTATAACACAGTGCCTTTAGAGCCCGAGAATCCCAGTTTCTATACCAAAGGAATCTAGCTGGGAGACATCTGATATCCACGGTGGCATAATTCTATTCATATACATACGAGCTTTGAACGCCCATAAACGTCAATGTACCTATGTAGGTTCTCTTGTGATCGAAGAGTTCTTGCCGCAGCACAGAGTTCAAGAAACACCGATTACCAGAGTTTCGGGATCTAGCGTGCACCGCCGCAGCTTGCTCAGGGAAGATCGATTTGGTCGATATGGACCAGATATGTACCACCTACATAGATGCATGATGTATGACTGCCTAGTTCCATGGGCGGCCTCCCATCGACAACCTAACTAACGCAACCGGTCTAGATGGCTTCTCCAGATCCATCCAATGATCCATGAGTATCATCTCGGATATGTACTCAGTGGTGTGAAACCGTAATCCGGTGACCATTGCTAAGTATGCACGCCCCTTCAGTGGAAATCACTTCGCACAGGTTGAACGTTAGAGTTCAAGCTCAAGTTGTCGTGCTGTATGTACATTTGATCCATGTCAAATACTACCTGCTCACACCCCCACGGGCGTTGATGTCAGCGCATTTAACAGCCAGTACACGAACGTGGCGTTCACAAGGAATGGCCCACATCTAAGTTTGCTGATCGAAGCGTAGCAGTTTGATTTGAGCGTCGGATGATCCTTTGATGAACTGCGTATGTAAATGGCCTGTGACCACAGCAAAGAATGCAGTTGGCCTCAGTTTCCATTAGATCATCGAATGCATATCACCAAAACATGACAGTAATTGATTTCTTGATAATATACGGCATATGTACAGAAGAGGAACAAAAAATGCTACAGTGCGGTAGTAGACGGCAAGAATCAAATTTACGTAGTACATATGAAAACATTGGGATGGCTTGAGTCTAGAGGAAGGAACAAGAGGTATCAAAAAAGCAGGAAAAAGAAGCTAAGACTTGGTATGTTGATGCAAGGGTGTATCTGTGAATGTGTAGCAGTACTGCGTCATTACAACTCATGATCAAGAAATAAAGAAATCGACCCGCCGGCTGCCAAGCCACCACAAAAAGAAAGAAACGAGCATGCCATGATACACCACTTCTAAGGAGCAGGCTCCTTCTTCTCAGCGCCAGATGCGGGTGAGGGTGTATTCTTTGGGGGAGATCTGGTGGATATTTCAGCCAATTTTGAGCGCGGCGGTGACAAGGAAGGACGAGAAGAATCGACCTGCATGCGATCACGTTCATCACGCTCATTTCCAGCGCTTGGAGACGGTGCACTTGAGTCAGGCGAAAGAGTAGCAATAGGAGGTAAAGCAATAGAATTATTGTTAGAGTGAGAAGAAAGCCCGGCGCCAATCGGTCGGGGGTGAGGAGGAAGAACAGCTGGCAGTGGTGGGCTTGGAGGATACGGGTCGTGGCGCGCCTCAGGGGAGTGTGACGTTGGCTGCGTGCGGAAAGGAATCGGCGACGGTCGGGTCGAAGGAACAGGTGTGCGTCGGCCAGAGGGAGACGAACCTCGGAGTTTGAGAGCATCTATACGAGACCGCTTGCTGTCCACGTTGTCTTCAGGACCAGGACTCAAAGCCCTCTTCAAAGGCACTGGCTGAATCGATGGCGAGATGTGACTTCTGTTCGACGAGATAGAGTCGCGGTGAGACACAGTAGGTCGGGTTGACGGATCACTGTGACGACTTCCAGCCGATACTGTTGGAGAGTGCGCATGAGTTTCAGAAGGCAGAACTTCAGAACTCGGTCGATAGCCTGCCAATCCCATCAGTGCGTCAGCAACACCAGGTTCATCATAATCATCATCTACGACTCGCGAAGGCGGTCGAGGAGTGGTCGTGCTAGTGGGCGATGGGCGGTTTGACGAGCCTGAGCCAATCGAACTGCCAGGTCCAGGCGAACCAGATCCTTTACTGTATCCATGCACCTTATTATTATATCCACCTGACATCGAACTGGCTGCTCTATCCATCGCAAAAGACTTGACTACCCCCGGGCCATCATCCTTTCTCTTGGCCGATGGACGCTTCTTGCGTTCCTTCTTTGGCGCGCCGTTGTCCTGTTGAGGAGGTGTCATGACGAGCTGAGGTTGAGGCTCGGGTTCCTTCTCCTTTGCCATCCGTCTTCGACGTTCCTTATCACTGGAAGGGTGAGGGCTCTCAGAACTGCGACTGTGAGTCATTGGCGGCTGAGGAGGACGAGATGATTCCCTGTGGTAAGACGGCCGCTCTTCATACTCTCTATGATCTCGTATTGCGTCGTAACGTGCATCGAAACGACGCCCAGGAAGATCACTTGAAGGTGGAGGAGGTGAAGGAGGACGGCTGTGGTGAGCAGACTTGGGAGCGCTATCCCAATACCTCGAGGAGGGATGCGCAGAGCGAGGAGAAGGCTCCGGGGGACTTGCGCCGCGGTGAGAATTATGTCCAGGGGATCGAGGAGGATAAAAAGAACCAGGTTGACCAGGATAATCACTGCTGTGTCGCGAAGCACGACGAGCGTGTTCGCGATCCCAGTGATCACTTGTAGAAGGGCGACCACGACTCTCCCAGCTGCTGTCAGCTTCGGGGCGTCCAGGCTCTGCTGCTGCTGGGTAAGTACGAGGTGAACGGGTCGACAGAGGCTGGCCGGGACCCACAGTCGGACGGCTCGAAGGGGGGAAGGTCTGGAATGGTGGTGGAGGCGACCTTGCACGGTTAGGTGGGGGTGGGGGAGAGATCGATCGAGAAGAAGGAGCACGATGAGAGCGAGGGAAGTAAGGTTCACCGTGGTGGCCATGAGCACTACGACCATCGTCCGCAGACGATTGCAATTGCGACGAGGGGTGATGAAGCAGTAAGCCCTGATGTCCAAGTCCTCGGGAACTTCCTTCGCGTCCAGAGGAGAAGTCCCTCGGATGAGATGAGATTGGTCGATCGACATCCATGGGGGCTAGTGGCGTATGTGGTGGCACATGGCGATTCTCGTCAATAATGACGGGTGGAGGAGGACCACCACGGAAAGGACCAGGGGGTGAGCGAGTCGAGGTAGCTTGCGAGGGAGGGGGAAGTGAGATCTCGTTAGCAGGTCCACGAGAGCCAGCCCGGAAAGCACGTTGATTAGGAGGTTGCAACAACAATGGGGGACCTGTGAGCCCGGGTGGTGGCACGACAGCGCTAGCATATGCTGTTGGATGCACATCTTGTGGGCCAGGTGCGGCAGGAAGCTGTCCACCAGTTGCCTGTGCTGTTTTCAAGAGCTGTACCCTCGATGAGATGAGTGGGTTCCCTGGGTCCAGTTCGCTGGCTCGGGCATAAGCGTCGATGGCATCGGATATCTGATTGTTACAGCTCTCGTAGAGGCTGCCAAGATCGAACCAGACCTCGGAAATGTATGGGTTGATGCGGATGGCTCGGGAGTATGCATCTAGTGCATCTCGGAACTGGTTGATTTGGAAGTAGAGGACGCCAATGGAGCACCAGAACGTGGGGTTGCGGCCGTCGCGATAGACTGCTTGCTGATACGCTTCGTAAGCTTTGTTGTACTTCTGACCAGCCATGTAGGCACGCCCAAGCAGGTACCAGCTCTGTGCATCCGAAGAATCTTCGAAGAAGAATATGAGCTGTCAGAGCATAACTATGGACGATTGAGACTTACCTGCTTCGAGACTCTTGGTCAGATATTGGATAGCGAGTTCTTGATTCTGGAAAGTCGATCCGTCCTGATGATAGAGCCAGCCCAACTGCTGGAGAACTTTAGCATGGCCGGGGTTGTCGGCAACAACACGTTCGTATGCATCTTTAGCCTGAAGGTGCTGTCAATGGTGGTATGGAGTAAGTAATAAGCTATTATTAGGTGAAGGAAGACTGACATCTCTCTGCTGCTCGTACACATGTCCGATCTGAAACCAGATATCGGCATGTGCAAGGGGACTAGGAGGATTGCGAAGAATGCGATCGAAACAGGCTAGGGAGTCGTCATACTTGCCCTGCTGTTTGTATATGATTCCCAATCGGAAGAGAATCTCGTTGGCTTTGTCAAAATCTAAATCTTACAAATTAATAATAGAGATACCCGTTGGACAGAGAAGAAGCGGACTACCAACCTTTGTCCATCCTCAAAACGGATGAAAAAGCTTCCTCGGCATGGTCGAGGGAACCGTAGCGGTCATAAAGAATACCGATGCCATACCAAAGCTTGGGATCCTCCTTGAATAGGAGATGAATTGAGAACAAAAAGAGAAAAGGCAAGTTGACTGACCTTTGGATTAGGAAGGAGATACAAAGCCTGCTGGTAGGCGGCATAAGCCTTCTGAAGGTCATCTTGCATGAGGTAACAATGACCTTGAACGAAAGGAGTTACTATGGAGATAAAAGAAAAGATAGGGGCAAGAGTACCTAGAGCACTCCAAACTTCGCCATTCTCCTCCTGAAGACTGAGAACACGCTGAAAGAACTCGATCGCCTAATTGGGAAAGGATGAGCAAGATCCGATCTCGGAAGAAGGCAAACAAGAACAAATGTTGCCGGCGGACAAGAGTGCCGCGGACAAAAGGGGACGGACCGACCTTGGGATAATTTTCTTTGATCCGAGCTATGCCAGCCACCTGCGTAAGTCCGGAGAGGGACATCGGGTTGTGCCGGAGCGCATTTTCATATGCGGATAATGCATGTTCCAAGTCCCCCATCTGCTCCGCAACTCTCCCTGCATCACATCACGCTGAGAAATCGGCTAAAGAGACGGGGCGCCCAACTCACCTATCAGAAGCCACGTCTGCTCATTTGCGGTGTTGAGTTTCTGGATCATAGAAGGAGGGGAGGGAAGAACACCGTTGGGAGGGGCAGTAGGGGCGACTGAAGGGGAGACATGGGTACCGTTCGAAAGAGGAACGGGGGGAGCAGAGGAGGAAGGGAGAAGATGAGGATGGGGAGGATCGTGCATGCGAATGTCGCGATCTGACTGTCGAGGAAGATGGCGAAGAGACATGATGGAAGGAGGAGGGAGAGGAGGAAAGAGGGAGAGGGGGGGGCGAAAAGATATTCGCAGGGGCGGAGGGGAGGTATATATAACCACTAGAACAACCGCGCCTCGCACGATCAATAATGACGATCAGAGGAGAGATCTCGGGTCCTTCTTCTCTCGAAACAGCCGCGTGCCTTTCCATCGAGATCCTCGCGTGGGACTTATCAACTCAAAGAGCCTAATCTATACTTTTTGCCCAAAGATTCGACCCGATATAGAAGTTACGTCATCTGTGCACCTAATCTTATCAATTTCATCATGTCATGTGACCGACTATTCCGGCACCGTTGCCATGCAGAAAAACATATCTTCACAGCATCCATCTGTTTTCTGCAAATCTGATCCTGTCTCCCATCGGTCCGGCCCAGTCCTGTTGGAAATTCAATTCGATTCAATTTCATCTCCGTTGTGCGCTTGCTGCATTTCTCCCGTCCTGACATCTTTCTCACGTTCCTTTGACATCTCGGAAGCTCTTCGCGGCGGTAACAAGGCAGCACTTGCTTTGGCGGTGATACCCCTGTACATAACTCTCCGTAAAGTTGTAAACAACAAACCTCGGAGTAATCATATGTTATTTCTCCCTTTTATGTCTTTCTTCGGCATCTCCTGCCGCAAAATTAGGCTATCCAGGGGTGGTTCCATCCCGTAAGCGCAGCATCGAGATTAGTCAACATTAATAAATGTGGCGATCCGCCAACTTCGACTTGCTTCACGTTCAAACTCCGAAGCTACTCCGATCCAATTATTTCCTCCACGTTGGCACTCCACCACACCGACCATCACCATCTCATTACTTGTACCATGACCCGTGAGTGTTCTGTTGCCTCGTCTTCTCAGCATGCACTTCGAACCCGGTCCTTGCTTCCAGGGGGCAATCAGCGAGACCAAGATCGTCTCAAGGCTCAGAAGAAAGCTGCTGCCAACGCAAAGAAACCAAAGGAAAGTGCAAGCAGTCTCGCGAAACGCAAAGAGGCGTAAGTATCTTTTTTTGGCCATGGTAACATCATCATCATTCATCAATATATATCTAGAGATGCCGAAATTCTGAGAGCGAAACAAAAGGTACAAGTATATCTTCCGACTTTGATCGGGCCCGCATCTCTTTGGGGATCTCATGTGTTGACCACCATTTCATATCAGAAAAAGGAAGAGGAGAAAACAGCTGCTACTGCCGGGGGCGGTGGTACGAAATGACATGGCCGTTTAGGAACTTCCTCGTCATTTCCAATGTCAGTTTTTGACTTTTTCATATGCATTTCTATCCCTGGCGGGAAGGGTCGTGTTCAACTTGAAATGGTCCATGCTGAATTAAGCATGTATATATCCGGCTTCTCGCACGTATCATATATATCTACAATGACTCGTACACGACCCTGCATCTTTGTCTTCCTTCTTGCTATCGGGTTCCTCAAACCAGACTAAGCTGTCAGAAAAATACTTGCCAGCCCACGCGCACAGCACGGCGTAAAATAAGCCACCAATCAAATAGACTCCAAGCAAGCTAAATGTAGGGTCGTGAGCTGTAGAAGCGCTTCTCGGGAATAAAATGGTTGTAAGTAGCCTAAGCATGGGTTCACTCGGCTGCTGTTTCTTCGTGAGACTCGAAGAGAAGAGTAAATAAAGGCAGGGTGATGCCAGACCAGCTCTGGCTCGCCGAGCTTGACGGGGTATCGCAAAGGGAGATCAGTGGGTATCTCCGAACCTTCTATCTAAGCCCTGTCTATGAATATACATACATACATCGAAGCCTGCGGTGAGGAAATGTGTGTCAAGAGACCAGAGGCGTCAGGATGGATCTTGGAGACTTATATATGTATATGTTGTAAGCACTGATGGAAATCTTGCTCCGAGTTACTTGGGGTCTGGGCCCATCTGACATACAGTATGTACATACATACCACTTGACGCGATATTTTGTCCCAGATACTGTAATACCGCCGGATGTAAGCGATATCCTTTCATTCCAGACCTTCCTCAGGGTACAGAAGTCGTCTCCATCTTCTCCCACATGGACATCTGATTTCCTGATGCCCGGCTTCGGGAACATCGATCATATGTTCTTCTTCTTCAACCGAGCGAGGTCAACAACATTCAAGTAATAATTGGGCAAGTCGCCAATCCATGCGAGTACCATTTGTTACTTGATGCAGTCGTAACGTTGATCAACAGCCCATCCCGCTAAGCTCCTGGGGAATCAATAGATGGAGCGGTCTACCGGCATTCATTGCAATCTTGAGGCCGCCAATTCAAATGTCTGTACAACACTTGCACAGCAGCACCCAAGCAGAGAAACTTGCGGACATTGTAACAAGGGTTGAAAGAACCATGATATTCCGTATGGGGCCTTCACAAATGAAGATCAGTGGCAACAATACATCACTTGTTAGATCCTGAAACGTGAGAAATAGATATGTACCGCTAGTGCTATTTAATCTTTACAGACATACCGCCTTCTATACGTCGCCGCCTTGTTGGAGTCTGATCTACCTCGTCATCGTTCCTCCAGGTCCGCCCCCAGTTAGGTGTAGGTGCAGGAGAAAGATATCCTCCAAAGTGATGGGGTGGATACGGAGTGCCATGAACGATGGGGAATTGTGGTGTATGAACCGGCGGTACCTCGGCAACAGGCCGATGTCGAGAGCGATACAGGGACAGTAGAGCATTGATGAATACCGTCAAGAACGAAAGTGAAGTCAGGGTGAATGCCTACATATGAACAAAGGACATTAGTAACTGATTTGATATGGATGGCACACTGGCCTCTCACAAGAGTTTTCCAGCTAATGGGTTCAACAAATCCGTTCACGACTTCAGCTATCAACTCGGCACCGACTCGAGCGCGGCCAACTCTGGTTGGGTCTCGGTTCATGCATAATTCCCAATCGGAGCATGCATCTTTCAAGCCCGGGAGTGGTGTATCGCAGTGGTTATTCCGATATTCAAGTGCACACCTGGCTATATCTTGCACAATGTCTGCATATGGGTTGGGAGTCAAATAGGATCCTATCAATACTGAAACGAGCATACCCATTGAGTACTCTGAGATCCGATGCTCCACATCACGTTGGACAGTAAGAATAAACTGCAGTACCAGGTAAAGGAAGACGAGAATCAATGAAAGGTTGAAGAAGAATTGCAAATAACTGCAAAACAGGTTAGACGGTAAGGATAGAGAACCCACTGTCATTACTTACCCCAGGAGTATATATGGCGTGTCAGACTGAGGGCCAGGCGGAGTCGGGATGTTTAGAGTGTAGTGGTTCGATGTATTTTGGGTAATTGGAGTAAGTTCTCTCGTGCCATCTTCGCTCTCGTCGCCACTATCAACCTCGTTGTCAGTCACGGGCTCTCTAGTACGTGAGAGCGCGGGCCGACTACCGCGGGCCTTGTGGCGAGCTCTATAGACTCTGCGCAGGGCTCCGGTCGCCACAGCTCGGTCACTGTCGTGCTTTGTGTCTTCAGGTTTTGGGGGACTGACTTCAGTCATGTCAATATCTCTGGGTTCCTCTTGCATTGAAGGAGGAGGAAACGCGGTTGCAGGGGAGAAGTCTTGCGGTGGTGCCCAAGAATAGGGCTCATTAGGTTGACGCGACGGAGTTGCAAATATAAACGGAATGTTTCGATTTGCACCGAACCCAAAAGGTGATGCATTCGGGGGCGTAGAAGGTGTCAAGTCATCGCGAGGTCCTACAGAAGAAGCACAGTCAGAGATAGTTGCCAAACCTTGATTGATGAGCGCACTTTTTCGAGGAGTACTGGGATTATCGTCAACCGATTTCCAAGCAGGTGTCGTACTAGGTCGAGAGGTGAACTGAAAGTCCATTGGAGCATCAGTAGACCTTTGTGAACGAAACATACTTGGGCTCATCGTGAACGAGGAGAGCGGTAGACGACAGTGAGCAAGTTGAGTACTTGAGGCTGTTTGTCACCGTTTACGCGTCTGGTCACGAGAGGGTGTTCTCACTCGTCCACTCAGTCCATGTTCCGCTCAGCCTTGTCATCGTTCTTTCGACGTGCGACACCGATTTCTCGCTCGTTTCATCCCCTAGCTGGCCAATGGTCCTCTCCTTCAAGCTCTGGTCTTGTGCCGATAGTCATTGAGCAGACCGTGGGTGCTATGCTGCTTTTTCATCTGTCTCCTTCACGTATAGACAGGGCAGAGGAGAACGTTCCTATGATATCTTTTCGAGGTTACTACGAGAAAGAGTGATCATGCTCTACGGTCCAGTGAGTAGTTTGTGCTATCTCAAGACTGATTCCAATACTTTGGCAGATACGGGACACAGATTCAACTCTTGTCGTTGCACAAATGCTGTTTTTGGAAGCAGAGGATACCTCCAAACCTATCCACCTTTATATCAACTCTCCGGGAGGCAGTGTGACAGCTGGGCTGGCTATCTATGATACAGTATGTCTCGCATCCGTTACTGTCTGCTTGCTATCTTTCAACTGTGTAGATGCAGGTTGGCAACTTTTAAACTCCGGATTGCAATGGTATTGAGGTTAAGGTTGACTAGTACGTTTCGTCGCCTATACATACCTACTGCATAGGTCAGGCCGCCAGTATGGGCTCACTCCTACTTTCCGCGGGCGCCCCGGGGAAAAGGCACTGCTTGCCCAACGCCAGTATCATGATACATCGTAAGCGGCCGCACTGTATTTTTGAGTTTAGCTCTCAAATCTCTCCAAAGAACCCTCTGGCGGGGCTTCTGGACAAGCATCTGATATCGCGATTCACGCAAAGGAGATTTTGCGTATCAGGGAAGTGTTGACCGGCATATACCAAAAACATTGCGGACAACCAGGGGAAAGCTTGGCCATCGGATTGGATCGTTTCGGTGCGTATGCGTAAATCAAATTGAAGGTGTGGCTGTGAGTAGCTCACCGTGAACCTTATCAGAGAAAGCTCTGGAGCGTGATTATTTCATGACAGGTACATCCTTCCTCTCGATATCGCTGACCTGCATTGACTGGTGTTACAGCTCAAGAAGCCCTTGATTTTGGTATTGTCGACGCGATCTTGGAGAAAAGTCCTAAATCGGAGTCAGGTACTAATCCGTAGTATAGAGTGCAATGAAACATAGATTTCAGCCGCTCTCCAAAGGTTTCATCTGTTCCGGTGCCGTTCAAATTCAACTGTGCTGATGGGATCAAGGAGTCCGCTCCTCTAACTTAGAATGAGACCTGGAGGAAATTGTAAGAGATCTTATCTACAACTGGGGTACGATCAGATCACCATCACTATTCAACACACTTGCAATACATGTACAT
The DNA here is from genome assembly GCA_000296255.1 of Omphalotus olearius VT 653.13. Classification (NCBI taxonomy): domain Eukaryota; kingdom Fungi; phylum Basidiomycota; class Agaricomycetes; order Agaricales; family Omphalotaceae; genus Omphalotus; species Omphalotus olearius. The sequence goes on along the minus strand of JH814822.1, from coordinate 18,505 downwards.
AGTCCGAACTCACTTCAGTCCATTGTCCATGGGAGTTGCCCTAATGAGGATGGGGATCCAGTAACCTTGCCTGCAGCAAGACTCAGACTTGCCGCAAACGGAGCGATCTCAGACATATTCTCGCCCTTTAACCCCTTGGCGTCGTGGCAAACCTCGAGCGCATATTGTCTGTAAGTGCGAACGTACTCTATCTTGCATACAGCATGTACTCATACATCGCACATAGAAAAATGACACTGTGAATAATAAGAAAGGAAACATACTAGATCCAAGCCGACTATGGTTTGTCATTTGCAAAATCATTATATTGAAGGTGAGACTTACTCACAGCCTGAGCACGGCGCTAAAACCCTGCAGCGAGTGACTAACTTACATAGGATATAGGAGATAGTGCTCACTGATTTTGTGCCGTCCACTCAGACATTGCCCTTCTCTCTCTCTCGGACTATCATGCATTTTCTTCTGCTCTTGAACCTCGCTTTCTTGCTTGACAACTCGCGCTCTGCTGTTGCCCAACATCAGAGGCGAGATGTACCTTCCTTGAAGCCGCTCGATATACCAGTCAAGCTCGACCAGAATCAGCGGTATTCAGTTGGTGTTGTAATGGTACGCAAACTTTTTAGCATGTATATCACGCTTTGTTGAACAAGCTTTAGGGCTCCAACCAACAATCATTCGATTTCGCACTGTCTACCAGTACTGGCTACAGTGCAGTAGCAGGAAATGGATGTAATTCATGTGATGATGTCCCAAGGTCAGCGCTTCTGATCTAGTTCCAGCAGGCATGTTGAAACACTGTTGTCCTTCAGCTACAATGCCTCTGCGTCGTCTACTTCGCAGAACCTTCCCGGCTCGCAGGAGATTTCTCTTGTGCAAAGCAATGCAAGCGGAAATCTGATAAGGGAGAATTGTGGACTTACGCAGTCCAATGGTTCTGCGTGGGCTTATCCTAATCAAACACGTATGTTTTTCAAAGTATCTCGAGACAGTGGTGGACGTTTGATCATATCGATACAGTGATATTGGCTAATCAGTCCTCTGGCACGTTCTCTTCAGGGATCTCGGGCGTCATTGGACTAGGAAATAACGGTTGGTATCGTCGCCTGGCATGTCTTGGCCTACTCTCACTTCATACTCGCAGCACGGGACGGAAATTTCTCCGCGACTGTGTACAGCGGCTGGCTTTCTAGACATCCGTCCATCTCTAATTTCACTTATGGAATGGCTTTGAATGCTCCGAATCAAAAATCTTCGTCAGATGGTGGCGTTCTCCATTGGCTAGCACCTGATTCTTCATTCTATCAAGGCGATGTTTCTTGGAAGACTCTCTCACCGTTCAATTCCTCTTCATCAGTGCAGTCTGACTGGTTCATTGACATGGATAGCTTCTGGTTCATGAGTGGCAACGGCCCTAATATATCTCAAGCCGGGAATCTTGCAGCGGTTGTGGATCCTTACTATCCTACCTTGACTTTTCCTCAATCCATATCGCGTGCAGTTTGTCAGTCTCTTTGGTCTCTCTGCTCTTCTACAGATATCTGATCAACAAACATAGATGCTAATGTTAACGGCGCGTCTCTGTTGCCCACAACCTCCTCAACCAATGTGTGGGGAGTACCATGTAACACAGAAATGCGCCTCACACTCACCTTTGGCTCGTTGTCTGTCACTCTTGACGAGAGCACGTTGGTGGCGCAATCAGGGAACCTCTGTTTTGGAACGATCGAGGAATGGGTTGACCCAGAAGCCGCAGAATATCTGCTGGGTTCGAGCGTCGTCTCCGCTCTATACATGTAAGTAATATGAAATTGCTATCTTTCCCGTCTTGAGACAAGTTCCACAGTATCTTCTCGATCTCGAGTTCAAACGGAACTATCGGGTTCGCTCAGAGAAAAAGTCCAAGCAGCGGTCTTTCTGGCGGTGCTATTGCAGGCATCGTGCTGGGAGCCCTGGCTTTTGTCATTGCATCAATCGCTCTCGCTATACTGCTTTACCAAATATGCGAACGACGACGAAAGAAAACAACTCAGCAGAACGGGGATCATCCTCAAACCTCGCCTGCAGCGGTCCAAGCCCCGATGTCTGGAAGGAGTGATGAAAATACTATCCTTTTACCATGGGGCGTCAGCTCTCTTCCCAGCTCGCCTGGGTCTCCTAACTGGACCACAAGTTATAACGATACTACCACGTCTACTCACGAAGGTCAAGTGATAACTATTTCCCCCAGCGTGACCACCTATGCGCACACTGTAGGAACAGATGGACCAGATGCGGAGACGCCGCCACCGTATGGGGCGGGATCTCACGATGACTCGGAAAGCCGACCAGTACCTTTCACCCCTCCCAGAGATCGGAAGCGTCGAGCTCCCCTGGCTTGAATACTTTAACTCTATTTGCAAATATTTCGCTGGCCAAGTTATCGTAGTGAGCGTATCACCAGACCTTTTCCGCCAATGTACATATAAAACTTTGTGTGTATACATGCAGCACTGATCACTTCTGCTTGGAATAGTATTTCGATATATGAGTACATCATCGTCTCGATCCATTGTATAGCGACTCATCCACCCAATTCGTGCGAGACTGTCGAGGGGCTTGGCCAGACAGCCGGGAATATCTATTTACTGGAGGGCCTTGCAACGTTGGAACGCTGCAGGATACTGATTTTAGACATCGAATGAGGTAGAGAAGCTAGACACACTCACACATTGGGAGCACTTGTACCGTTACCAAGACGTTGATGATGCATCGCAGACCCAGGTGTCACGGCCACTGCAGCTTTCGCGTGCTTCCGACGATGTATACATCGGCGAATAGCTGCCACGGGTTTAGCTTGCGTTCGAGGGAATGAATCTTAAATACGTACCGTGAATGATTGCCCATAAAAGGAGAATCAATACGATTCCAGCAACAACCGTGACTGGAATTGCTATTTGCAAGTTCGACGTGTACCATGCCTGGAATCGAGATGAGTTCGTGCCAGTGGAAACACTGAGCATATGCATCACCTTTGCAGTGTCAAGTAAACTGCCACTTTGGCAATTTCCGGATGAGCAGGTGCCACCATAACCTACATGGCTTAGCATGCTGTAGAGGATTATGAAATATTAAAACAGTGACGAACCGCAAGGAGAGCCATCAATGAGCATCGTAGAAAGCACGATACAGGAATTAGTATTATTGGGATCTTGACAAGTAATTTGGCAAGTATTCTGGTGACTCGGACAAGCGCTTGTGAGTCCCATGCTCGAACCTACGGACTGACATTGCTGAGCAACAGAAGTGCATTGTCCGGACGCGCAAGCTAATCCATTGCCACCGCAAGACTGTCCGTTCGGTGCGACTATGTCCGTTGGGCAGGAGGAGGAATTCCCAGTGCACGTCTCTGCGGGATCACAAACACTGTTCTTTGATGCTCTACAGACTTGCGTAGAAGGTGCAAAGGTACACTGTTTAGTAGGACATAAACGGAATGAATAATAGATGCCATCACTATTCTACGGACCTGTGTGGTGCAACAAGGACTTGAATCCGGGTCGCATTGCGCACCATTCCGGAACTTGCAAGTAGATGAATCGCAACACGAAGATGTAGCATTGTTTCCAGGGTCGCCTGGATGAGTGTCAAGTTAAGAAAGCGTATTACGTTGTGATCAGGCACATTGACATACAGTCCTCGCCCTCCTCAACAATCCCGTTCCCACACTGTTGCAGAGAAATGACTTTGAGCGACGAGTCCGAAGGATCAACCAAACATGATGTGTCAGTTTTACCACCAGAACTGATACCGCTCATGAGAGAACCTAAATACAGGTAGTCAGATGCCAGACAAATAATCAAAATGTAGATGCGAGCTGACAGATATTCCCAAGACTGCAAGGGCTGAAGTTCCTTTCCCCTGACTGTGAACACAGAACTTGAACGCTGTCTACACCGAGAATACCGGATGCACTCACTTGAGCTACGGGGCTCATGATAAATTGTGCGTTCGCGTCACAAGACGAAGTGGACAGAGGACAACAAGATGTGGTGGAGTTACAGCCATCCGCACAGTCATGCTGGGATTCACTGTTAGATGCTGAAGGAGAAACTGAAGAGAACGACGTACAATGGCGCCAAAATTATGGCCAATCTCATGTGCGACGACCTGCCATTCAGTGAGGCCAGCCGTTGAGACCCCAGTCCCGGACGAAATAGACCCGGTACTTCCGGATGATGTTTGTTGGCATCTGAATTAAAGTAATTATGCGTGGAATGGGCACGATATCTTAACAACACAGACAAGGTACCAAGCCAAGCAATTCCAACTTCGGTGCCAGTAGGGCATCCGCTCCTGCATAAATTGTCAGACTACTGGTTCAAGATAAACAGAAAGAAGAGACTTACATAAGATGCCATAGACCAATGCTATCGTTGCCCTTCTGACCTCGCCATTGCGAAAATAGCGACAGTCTATCGTTCAAGGTAACGCTACTGCAATCAACGTTCCATGGTATAGACGGGTCGGCAGTTGAAGGGCATCTGCAAGATCAAAATATCAACTGAAAAACCCGACCCAATTTTAAACTCTACACACGTAGAGTTCATGACTTGCAGCTCAACGATTCCAAGGCTCACATTGAAAGTGCTCTAAACTCATTGTCAGTACGACGATGAAGATACGAGGCATTCAACAAGCCTTGTACAAAGAACTAGCCGAATTCCAATCCGTTAAGATCTGGGAGGTGGCGTTCGAGGTTCCACCATAGTTTGACACGTATTTACAATCCGCAGCAACACCCATGTACAGCTGTTTCTCGTGAGCGCTCAAAAAGAGGATGCCAAAGAGAGGGTATACGTACAAGCCTCTGAGAAGTAGGGCACCCGGCAGTGCTGCCAATACTTCCAGCAAAGCTGTAAAGGTGTGAGATATTAAGTATCTTGACAGACTAGAGCTGATTTTAGTACCTACTTGGAGGATGAAGCACTCCCAGCCACGTCATCTCGACGAAACAGAGAGAAATTGCCGAAAGGGCTGAATGAATTACTTTGAGGGGTAAAAGGCGTTTGTAGGATAGGATTCAGAAGAGGATCTGTGTTGAAGGGCAGGTCGTCGTGTCCGCAGACATGTGAGGGGGTAGCAGAAACACGGGAAGATTCGTCCTCGAAAGACATGAGATCTGAATCTCGCCAGATGATCAACGAAGAATCAAAGTCATCTACAGAATGAACAATGTCGGGGTCAAGCTCATGTTTATTGCGGAGATAATTGTCTTTGGTCATAATGTGATGAACTATGCCGTTGACAGAGAAGGCGCCCTCGAAGACGGGGGCTATACCCTGGTCCATGTCGCCTTGATGGTGCACCATTATACGGGCCCATCCAAGTTCCGACGGAGAGTAAGATGGCCGAGGCAAAACGCCCGCCGCATCCTCTCTCAGTCTGGAAGCAGAATGATCCCCATGAACGACCTCACCCCAGTATGCTTTGACCGCTTCGCGGAGCAGGGGTTTTGTATGTGAAACATATGGGCGTCCTTCCGAGTCAATGGAATAGTATGTGATTCTTGCGGCGGGATGGACGAGGTGATCATTGGGGCGTAGGTGAAGGAAGTACGTCTCATCGAAAGCAGATATTATAAGGCGAAAGGAATCGCTGTAGCGGAGTGTGTTTGAACGAGGGGTAAGTAGCTGATGCCTGTCAAATGATGACAGAGCGGAGGTATATCTTGGATGTTGGTGCCGGGGTAGAATTTCAAGGGAAAGTGTAGAGGGGTGTGCAAATCTCTTCAGTCGGCCAGCAGGCTTGCTAGAAGCTGTAAATTGACACTTCGTCAGAGGATGAACCTTGACCGCTCAAATGGACTGAAACCGAACGAATACTTACCAGACGAAAGATCGACTACAGACAGCAGGAGCACGACGGCCAGCGCATAACATGTAGAGAAAGGAAACATCGAAGAAACGACCGCCTAGAAGATGAAGGTCAGAAACAAGTGCTATAGAACCACAGGTCTCTAAAGCTTGGCTTTCGGGAGCCTGATTCAGCACAGGATATAAATGCCCGTGTTGTTCAAGGGTCCACGATCGATGAACTGACGTGAAACATACCTGCGGTAAATGAGAAATAGAAAACGCAGAAAAGAAAGACTTGAAGAGAACCAAGTGCACTGGCCGATGGACGTTTCCCTTGAGTTCACTACCCTCAGCGGCGCTGCGGCAGTCTACTGTTTCCATCGAATTCGTTACATTACGTAATCCATTTAATAGCGCAGCACCAAGACTCAGAGTATCTTAGTCTATCTTCACACCGACGGTGCCATGTAAATGCAAACTTTTCTCGCTAGAATATTGGTACTCGTATCCAATATAGTATCATTATCGTCACGAAGGGGTTTGAACATTAACTTCAACAAGCACAGGGCGGACTAGTACTCTCAATCGACAGCACGTTTGTTACCTTTGCGCTATAAAAAGAGGATCGGTGAGAGACTCGAGGGAGTAGCAAAGGTTACACGTACGCCTTTACCACTGTGACCTTTAGCTGCGGCGGGGGCAGTGCTCCCATTTGTCGTCTAGATATATATTTTCTATGAGTAGATGTCAAGGCTTTCAATTAAGGCGCCACGTACGTTGGATGCAGCATTGTTGTTGTTTCCTCCGTTTGATGAGACACTGAAATACACGCAATCATCAAGAGAGCCATGTTGTGCGACAGGAACGATCGCGGGCTGGTGGTTGGACGATGAATTGATCGAACACATCCTGTAGGTACCCGAGGGGAGACCACCGGTGACGTCGGCGGTAACTACACCATTCTGCGCGGCCGCGTTGATTCCCTAAAGAGCGCAATAAGTCGAGTGCATCGGTTATACTCTCCCAGTGCTTCGCACCTTGAAAAATGCAAACTTCTGGGGGTCGGTTGGCGTTGTTTGTCCAAGCGAGTTCAGAGCCTCAACAACGACGTGACTGTGCCCAATGATTTGGCCTTTGCTATTTAACTGTTGTGGGGCAGCGAAATAGTTCTGTTGAGCATTGACGAAGTTACCAGTCTCGATGTTGGTAATTGCCATCTTGATGGTGAATGCCTTGTTCGCGGCGATAGTCCCGCCGTTGGCGGGGAAGGTGAACTTGGCAGATGGCATATTACCAACGGCGGGAATCGCCCCAATAGGGGCAGGGTTGCATGATCCAGTTTGAATTTGCTTCCCATCTGAGTGATTGTCAGTCAGTAAGAAGTCAATGCAGTCAAGAAAAAACACTATGCATACTGGTGATAGGCATATTGGGGTAGGTCAAACAGAAGTTGATGAAATTGTTCGTCGATGTCAAAGACGGGACCTGGCCTGATCATATTTCAGCGAAAGAAAAAATCAAGAGAATATACATAACTTACCCGCTTCAGGCTGGTCCTGACCATTGTTTGCGAATCCGGTGGCAATAACTTGAGAGTCTAACGCTGTCAATGTAGTATTATTACATAGGGTGCAAATTGCTTAAAAATGAAAAGTTGCGTACTGAGAGACTTCTGAGGATCATTGTTATTGCTATTATTGTTGGTTTTCGCGGCGCTCTGGTTATTTTGGCTTGCGCTGTTGTTCTTATTCCCGCCTTTCTGAGATTTCTTGCCCGCACCAAAAGCGCGACCGAAAGCGCGACCAACGACGACGGAATTTGAATCAGAGATAGATTCCGCCGAAATGTGAGATATGAGAGGAAGAACCACAAGAAAAGACGAAAGGCAAGCCAAAAACTTCATTGTGTCTATAGAAAAAAGCTTCACAGAAGTCAAGAAGAAAGAACGTGGGGTGCAGTATAGACCAAGAAGGCTTGCGCTAGGGAGCAGAAGAGTAAGTAACCGGTATCGAGCGTTAGGATTCGGAAACTTACGAAAGAAACAAAATCAGGCAGCACTGCTGCAAAATGACTGAGGGAGGTGGCGGAAAGTGAGAGAACAGGCAGAGAGAATCATAAATGCAGAACCTCCTTTATACCGGAAGCCGAGCTCCGAGCAAAACAAATATTTCAATAAAATAGAGTCTTGTCAAGCAAAACATTGTACCCTAAGATACAGTTGCTGATTAAAACCTCGATCCGGTCTTCTTTAAATGTCTTGGAAGTCGATCGTGAAGCCACAAGGTTGAGCCGTTCTGATAACTCTTCAGAATCATTGTATCAGCGAAAAGGTCAAAACCTGCGCAGGAGAGCAATTAGCTTTTGGGACGGTCATTGAAATGGGAATGCCAAGCTTTGGAACTGACGTGAATATGACGACCGTTGCAACTGGCTCTTTCGCGTGCTCGTCCAGCCAAGACATTATCGAGAGAGATTATTGGCGTTGCGCTCATCCGGAAGTTGCGGTATAAAGCACGATGTCTCGAAAACGAAATTGGCAATTTGTAATTTTGTATACACAGGATGCATATGCTCGATTGCAAAATACTCTTGAGCATGACTTCAGATTGATTGCTGCGCGTATGTCTTGACTCTTGTCATGTTGCCAGCACACTGGCACGAGAGGGTTGATGGACAGGAAAGCTTCCCACTGGGACCCGTAACTCTGCCGAGTCTGCGAAATCAGAAACTCATTACGAGCGCCGGGATATGAAGTCGAGCGTACTAAGTGCCGCCAAGCCTTACTTAGTATTACATAATTACATACATACGAGGCAATCCGAGTGACCGTCACGAATTAGTCATGCAGTCACACGTTTGGCTGCGTCCTTCGTGACGTGCAAACTTGTTGTTGATTTTGGACCATCATGAGCTCACAAGACAACGATCCTTTCTATCTCAGGCAAGTTCAAAAGGCTTTCTATAACCATTGTCGATGTTCATGCTTGTGGATTTCACTAGATACTAGTACGTCAAATCTGATAGCTTTTTACTCTCCGCCTCATTTCGTCAAACTGTTAGTACCGGCCATTCTGGGAAGCACGGACACGAGTTTCTCGAGTTCGAGTACTCCCATGGGAGACTGAGATATGCGAACAATTCGAATTACAGGAATGACAGTCTTATCCGGAAAGAAAGTGGGTGTGGTTTGGTTTTTTGTTGGAAGGGAGATTCAGCGGCTCCAACGTTTTTCAGTGTGGGTCGGCCCTCTGGTTGTGAAGGAGCTCAAAAGGATTATCGAGGCTAGTGAGATTACCAAGTGAGTCGTTGTGATATCCTTTTTTTTGTTCGTGTTTCTTACTTTGCGCAGGGAAGATGACACGAACTGGCCCAAGAAGAATATTGTCGGGAAACAAGAGTTGGAGATTCGTATTGGGAACGACCATATAGCGTTTGAGGTTTGTTGAATTATGGTTTGGGGTTCTATGTGCTCCGCTCAATTAACTTTTTGCAGACCGCGAAAATTGGATCTCTTATCGACATTCAGGATAGCGAGGATCCAGAAGGACTACGCGTGTTTTATTATCTGATTCAGGATTTGAGGGTATGGAGTATGATCGTTGAATACAAATCTGCGTTACTTACGCCCTGCAGTGCCTTGTCTTTTCCCTCATCTCCCTGCACTTCAAGATCAAGCCCATTTAAACCCAAGATTCCCTACGGCAGAAAGGTGGTGCCTCGTGGGTGAAGTACGACATTGGCGGACGTCATTGCACGACTAGACTGGTCGACGTCGCCCCCCTTCCGTCATTGCGTCAAGAAAACGTGTGTTTTACAATTTTAGGTGGGCCTCGGTCTTGACATGCGGACTATTGTGCGCTGTACTGACGACAATCGTAGGTTGATAAAACTTCTTTGTTGTAAATAATGTATGTGCTTCGAATCAGAACATCACTTGCTTTATGTTGGGTTCGCGAGAATTTCGGCAGTATTTCGATTGCTCACTTTATGCTCAAAAGGTATAGTGTAAAAGTATTATTGGCCAATGACATGTAATGTTTTGCGTATACCCACCACTTCTAAGAGCCAGATGAGAAGGGGGTATTGTTTAGTAGATCATAGATGACATGTCAGCGCGAATACGGTTGTAATCGAGCAAACCCTCAATGCTTCCAACAGCAGCAAGAGCGAACTGAGAAAATAATGAGTGAATAGAGCATGACTGTATAAGACCGTACTCACGTCCTTGTCCCATAGGTAAGCCTTGGCAACACGCTTGATGTCGTCAACGGTGACAGCGTCAACCGCGTTCTCAATCTGTGCAGGGGTCATTCTCTTTCCGCTAGTGACAATCTGTCTTCCAACATCCTCGGCAATAGCTGTAGATCCATCGAGAGAGAGCAACAGACCGGCCTTGAGCTGACTCTTGGCACGTTCAACTTCGCCTTCAGTGGGAGCAATGCTCATCCGTGCCCACTCCTTGAGAGTAAAGTGCATGACGTCGTCGAGGTTTACGAGGTTCTCCGAAACGAGGTAGATACCCCATAGACCGGTGTCGGAATATGAAGTAGAGAAGGACATGAAGGAGTTGGCGAGATTGTTGGAAGAGACGATGTGAGAAAGACGGGAGGAGAGAAGGGGAGATGCACCAAGAGAACGGTCCCAGTTGCCAAAGATGGACTGCATGACCATCATGGGGAAGTAGTCGGGAGAGGACCAGCCGACACCCTCGACGGCGATGGCAATGTTGGCTGTAGGGATATCGTCGTCGCGAATACGGACCTCGGAGCCGACAAAGGTGGGTTTGCGATCCAAGGAGAGACGGCCGAGGGGGAGAGGATTGGAGGAGACGGGTAGTGAGGAAAAGTGCTTCTCTGCAAGCTTGACGAGCGAAGAGTGGTCGACACCACCTGTACCGACAAGGACCATGCGGTCGGCAGTGTAGTTGGTTTTGATATAGGAAGCAAGGTCGTCACGCTGGATGGAAAGAATGTTCTTCTTGGGACCGAGGATGGTGCGACCGAGAGGCTGACCCTGGAAGGCGACTGAGTGAAGGTGGTCAAAGACGACTTCCTCCAGCTGCTTGTCGACCTCTTGCTGTTCGCGAAGAATGACGTCTCGCTCGCGCTCAATGGCACCTGCCTCAAGTTTGGAGTTTTGAAGAATGTCGCTGATGATGTCAACGGCTGCAGGGACGTCCTTGGAGAAACTCTTTGCGTAGTAGACAGTCTGCTCGCGAGAGGTGTAGGCGTTGAGGTGTGCACCAATGTTTTCAACCTCTAGCTCGAGAGCGTGCTGGGAACGACGGCCAGTGCCCTTGAAAGCCATGTGCTCGAGAAAGTGAGCGGTACCGTTTGTCTTGTCTGTCTCTGCACGAGAACCAGCATCGATCCACACACCGACAGTAGCTGTCTGAGTTGAAGGATGGGACTCTGTGGCTACGGTAAGGCCATTGGAAAGAGTCGAAATTTCAGTCAAAGGACCGAGATTTGTGGCGGTAGCAAACGACCGAATCGACCGCTAAATAATTGTTAGAGTAGGTAGTTGTTACACTATGATTTTTTTGGCTCACTGGACTGCGCGCAGCGCTTCTGAGGACGCGACTGAGCATCGTAGAAGAGAGAGAGAGAAAGCAAGGACGTTGGACGTTGCAAGTGTTTTCGCCGTGAACTTCCGATTGTATTACAAAGCAATAATGATAGGGTTAAGGTTTATCTACTTTAACAACTCTTCTCTGTCCAAAACAGACTTTTCGAGCTTGATGAGAATTGTAGTGCGTAAAGGGTACTGGGAATTGGGGGTATGATGCGCGGTGACGCGCGCAGGCTGGATTGGGTCAGGAAAAGAAAAGAGGGGAGCAAAAAAGAAGGACTAACAAAGCCTAGACCATCCAGGACGGCTTCGACTATGCCGGCGGTGAAGGAAGAGCAACTGAGCTGGGAGAGGTCGCGAGGGACAGAGATGTGACGTTCAATGATAGGGTCGTTGTCTATGATCATGTCTAGATAGAGAATGAGAAAATGGAGAGGGACGAATGGAGGAGAACACTGACACTCGTCAACGTTCTCGACACTCTTCTCGATAGCGTCGGCTGGCCTGCCGAAGACAGCACGCCAGACCTGGGTGTGTATTGACATGAGTGCAGGCAAGAGACGAATCTCTCGCTTGGGAGCCTTGGAAGAAGACTCTGCACGATAGACGGAGAGCTCAAGAACACGAGTGCCTAAACGATAGCCGAGAGTGTTGAGACTGTAGAAGAGATGAGAAAGAAAACAAAAGAAAGAGGAAAGAAAGATACCGTCTCTCGAGATCATTGATACCACTGACCCTGCTCTGTGAATACTGGACGAGCTGCGAAAAAAGAAAAGAAAAAGCAGAGGCAGAGACCTCCTGGAGACGAGACTTGTTGAGATTGCGATCGTAAATGGACATTGGAGCAAGAGAGTCGAGAACATGACGTCATTTTCTGAGGGGAGTATTTGTTGTTGCCCGCCTGCCAGTTTTCCCCCGAAACGACAGCCATGGATTTCTTCTCCAACAGACCAGATCCTCCTGACAGCACAGATAACACGCATACATTCGCAAGGGCCGTCCTCGACAGATCTGTCCTCAATCCAGTCTTCACTCCCGCCGCTCTCAATCCCCCTCTCCTCGTCGCCACTCCCGTTCCCCTCGTCCCTGCCGCTCATTTCTCTTCCCTCGACCCAGACAAGCTTCACTCTCTTCTTGCCCGTCCAGGTGTTCTCTGCATCGACATCAGGCCTCATGCCGCCTACACCTCTGCTCGCATTCCCAACGCCCTCTCTCTTTCCGTTCCTTCTACCCTTTTGAAGCGTCCCCTTTTCTCTCTCGAGCGTCTCCTACAGATGCTCCCTTCCCCAGCCGCCAGAAATCGCTTTTCCCAGTGGAAAAAGGCCACCACGATCATCGTATATGACGTAGATTCCGCCGGCTCTCCAGCTGGCACTCTCCCAGAGGGGAACAACATTCTCGGTCTCTTGCGCAAGTTCGCTACAGATTCGTCCGGTGGGACCACATATTCAGGGCAGCTCTACTGGCTCAAGGGCGGCTTCCAGAGAGTTTGGCGAGAACAACGCTCTCTCGTCGACGTGGGTGATTCAGAGCCTGAACTCGAAGATGAAGAAGTATCGTCTGCCTCTACTGCCTCTACTCTTCGTCCACAGCATCTCCCAAGCACGGCCTTTGCACCCGCTTCCACCACCGTCTCCCTTCCGCCCTCCAAGAAACTGCCTCCGTCCACTCTCAGCGTCACCAGGGGGAATGCGCTTTCCCTCCACAACAAGGCTCCCACAACTCCTCCTTTGCCTGTCAATCCCTTTTTTGACACCATCAGGCAGAACGTCGAGCTGTCTCATGTGAGTCGTCCGACTCTTGTGTTACTCCTTGTTGATCTCCTCTTTAGGGTGTCACCGAGCGGATCCCTCTTCGTCTTCCCAAACGCGTCCGTCGCCGTCTCAACGAGCTGCCTTTTGACTGGCTAAAGGAGATTGGCAGGCGCTCAGATCTCAAATTTGATGATTCTGATGATCCCGATCCCACCAAACGAGTCGATCCCACACCCTCTCATACTCGTCCGATCACGCCTCCAGATCCCGCTCTTGTCGATGCGGGCATGGATGCTCTAGCCATGCAGTTTTACAGAATCGAGCTCGCCGAGCAGCGACGCTTGATCGGCATCATGCAGCACCATTCCAAAGAGAGCGATGGTCCCGCTTTGAAGAAGAACAGCTCCAACTCGGAAAGCACTTCTTCCAGAGACAGTCTGGACGATGACGATGGCGATGTACATATGCGCGGATCTAACAGCCCAGGATCTCCAACGCTCTGGAAAGAGGACGGAAAGAAGAAGAAGAAAAAGCAGAAAAAGCAGAAAAAGCCAACAACGTCCTCTCAACAGGACAACAAACTTTTCGGAAACCTTGCAAAGTTAGACACTCGTCCCTTCCCATACAGCATCACAGCTGGTGTGGAAAAAGGCGCGAAGAACCGGTAGGTGTCAGACCATTTAATTAAAAACGTGCCCTCTACTCACCGGGCATTAGCTATCGTCACATATGGCCGTTTGAACACGCCCGGGTCAGATTACATCAAAGGAGATCTCCGCCTGCTTCTTCTTATCCTCCATCCTTCGCGTCAGCATCTACCTCTTCGCTGCCTCTGTCCTCGACGTCTGCCTCCAACTCTTTCCATCTTCACTTGCCGTTTTCAATTCGACCCCCGTCAGGCGCATTGACAGGTCCGATTTCATCCTTCCCGCTGATGAGGTCTCTCTCTGCTAGTTCAAGAGGACGTAACAAGCCCACTGGTTTGGGATTGACGGCCAAACCTTCGTTCACGTTTGGAGCCTCGAGCTCCTTCACTCAGATGCAGCAACGCGCCGGGCCTGGGTCGGGATCGGGAGGTGAGGAGACGACCGAGAGTGAACAGGAACATGACGATGTGTCCGGCACAGAGCATGACGATTACGTCAACGCATCCTACGTTCAGCCCCTTTGTACGCGCAGGAGGTATATCGCCACGCAGGGCCCGTTGGAAGCTACTTTTACCGATTTCTGGACGTGAGTCAAATATCCTGTTGATAATTAGCCCGCAACTAACCGTCCCCTTGGCAGGCTTGTGTATCAACAGAATGTCCATGTCATTGTTATGCTCACCCGGGAAATTGAAGGGTCTATGGTTAAATGCGGCCCGTACTGGAGGGGACAAGTCTTTGGCCCTCTCCGTCTCCGTCTCATTCATGTCGAAGGTCGAGAAGAAGAGGGAAGAGACGATTCGGTAAAAAAGGACGCAGGAGGATTCTTCAATTTTCAGGATGATTCAAAGCCTGCAGAGTCGATCATCAAGAGAGTGTTTCACCTCTCGCACACCTCTTATCCGCACCTTCCGCCGAGACAAGTTGTGCAGCTACAGTATTTGGGTTGGCCTGACATGAACGTTCCTGATGACCCTCGTGGGGTGCTCACGTTGATTCAAGAGGTGGATAGGGCTGTGGAGGACGCCACGTTTTTGTCCGGCGAGGTCGAGCACGATGAGCATGCCCTTCATTCTCCCTCTGGCCGTCCCACGCTACCTCGGTCAGCTTCGGACGAGGCGCTTGATCGCAACACGGGCATTGCAAAGCATGCGCTTGGGCGCAAACATGCTCCCGTCTTATTGCATTGCTCAGCTGGTGTTGGTAGGACCGGAGGCTTCATTGCTATAGATGCTGTCCTGGATGGGATTCGGAGAGAGGTGAGAAGGAACTTGGAGAACGCTGCTGTGCCCGCCACCCCGATGGAGGTAGATATCTCAAAAGAAGTCGATCGTTATTTTGGACCTTTCAAGACGATAGCTATAGCTACCAAGCACAGTGGTGATATATTGCACGTTCCCGTACACAACGGCTCATCGAATAGTCGTTCGGTAAGCGACGTTTCCGATTTGCGTAAGAGTACTTCTGGACCTCAAGCTAATGATTCCACTACCCCTCCTGCTCATGTATTGTCAAAGCAGGTTCCGACGATAGCGGAACAGCCCGCTTTACGAACGCCAGTGCAGGACAAGAGATCGAAGGAGGAGACGACGACGAGGATGTGGGCGGAGGATGTCTCGGATCAAACTGGTCATCATGGAAATGTGAAGCGAGTCGAGCAGGCGAGGAGAGAAATGCATTCACAGTCACGATTGAGTGAGATGGATCGCGCTCCTCAGCTAAAGGACGTCACCGCTGGCGATGACAATTGGAGCTCACATGCAGACTGTGAATCGACTCACAGTCGACCTACCGACTGCTCTCCCTACGAGTTTCCTTCCTCGGTCGAGGAGTCGACGTCCAATTCAGGCGATTCGTTTGGGTTCAAGCACCAACTGTCCAAGCGCAGCGGTCTGCCTCTGTCTTC
>JH814821.1:424988-489695 GCA_000296255.1 Omphalotus olearius VT 653.13 | reverse complement strand
CGCTGCGATCCTCGCGCTGCTAGATCAACAAATAACCCAAACTTAGGAGAGACGCTTAGTCATCTCAGTTTCCCTCTACTCTGCAAATGTCTTCCGAATTTTCAGCCTCGAAACTGGGCCCTAATCTACTTCTAGAATCTCATCCTTCAGCAAGAGATAAATGTGTAGCAGGAATCTCTTTTGCTGTTGGCGCCGTCATTGTATCAGTCTCAGCACTTGCTGATGTCCTTCTACCATCGGAAAAATCTCATCGTTGCGATGCCTGTCATTCCCTAGCTTCGCCGGAGGCTGTTGCGCTCAGCAAACTAAGAAGATGCACCGGTTGTGCATCTTTCTGGTATTGCAACACTTCTTGTACGACTCCTGAAAGAGTGTTTAGAATAGCCTCTCATAATTCGGGTCTTAGGCCAAAGTATGCATTGGAAGAATGGACACCGGAAAGTATGCAAATACTACAATGCGTTTATCTCGTCCAATCGGTTTCAAGGCTTAGAAGATCATAAAAAAATGGATGCGCTCCTTCTTTCAAACCTAGTTGCCCGTATCTCGTGTATGGAATCATCCATGCAGGATGAGTCGTCCTCCGTTTTCACGTTCCTCTCCCTCCTTCCTGGACCCAGAAGTGATTCTGTGCCTCCGATCTGCATCAAATCCGTCATGACCGAGGCTACTATTGACGCACTCTATTCGCGTTTCGAGAATAACAATTTCTCAATGCATTCGCATTTCAACACGTATGGACATGGTGTTTTCCCACTGGCAAGCCGACTGTTTAATCATTCCTGTGTCCCAAACGCAGCCGTGAAGTATACTCTCTGTAGCATGAAGCCGGTGGCATTGGAAGTTGTAGCCCTTCGTGCCATATCCCAAGGGGAGGAGGTGGGTTGATCCGACTTACTGGATACATGACGCTCACCTAGATGTCACTCTAGATCTGTATACCTTATCTTGATCCTGCTCTTCTCCAGACACGCGCTACAATTCTTGAGCTGACATACGGATTTACGTGTCAATGCCAGACATGCACCTTCCTTCGTGCTCTTGGGAAAGTCCCTGAGCCTCCGGAAGATGAATCAGGTTTCAAGATGACCTGCAAAAGTATTCAACACTATGTAGAGAGCATCGGGCATTTCAGTCCTCTCATAGGAGGCGATAACGCACAATTCCCTCATGCGCTGCTTTGCACGCTCAGTGAGTCATTCATAGGGACGGTAGCAGAAAAGTTTAGTTCAGCTTCTCATGATGGATCATACGACACTGCATTGGATATGGGCCGCGCCCTCACGGCCCTTTATCGTCTCATATATCCTTCGAATTATCCTCAAATCGGTCAGTCGCCCAAGTTCTCATCATGATACTCCTGTTCTTATCTTTTCTGCAAAGGTTTGCACCTACTCGAACTGACGAAAACTGCCTGGAATTACCTTGTTCGCACCGATGTGCTAGACGGTCCCATAGTGCAAGAATTTCGCCAATGTCTGGCGTCCACTGAGGAAATCTTACATGTGCTCGGAACCGAGGGCGATTTGAATACCGGCCCTCTGACGGAAATTCGGAAGCTGATAGAATTAGAAAGAACACTGTAGAGACCTGTATCTTGGTTCTCATCAGCTTTCTTGTTTTGTCGGAAACTTTCCCAGTCATGTCCAGAACGCACTAATACACCTCTGCAAGCGATGTCGAATATGTTTATGTCCAAACATAAATGGGAAATACGTGGAGTAATGCAGTGGAGTTAAAGCGGTGGAAGGCCTGAAGTATGTACTGATGCTATACTGACACTGTTCGATTCCGGAATATTGACATACATCTCTGGCATCCTGTTAGCGTTATACGCAAATACGCGCTCATTCAGCTTTCAAAGTCCCAAATGGAAATCCCAGAATTGTGTCCAATGCAGATGTATCCCCCTATGACCTGGGATATCGTCTGCCAGTAAATACGCCCTTCTACCCCTTGTTCAGGTACTCTCTGACGAAGAACATACGCCCCCGGCGGCGGTCTCAAGCCAGGAAGTCGATTAACAATCCAGACGTCAATTCAATTGACATTCGCCGCAAGCGCCATATCAGACGTGGAAGCTAAATTGATCGGCACCACATTAGTCTGTTTGCCAGGGAGTATAACAGAAGAATTGCCTCTAATGTTTTCGATCTGTCTATGCTCTATGCTCCCCATTCGTGAGGACTGGAAAGATAGATTGTGAAGATGCCATCCCTTCGCGTTCCCTCCCTCCCAACGCTCAAAGCTCAACACTCGTTTAACAGACTCCGGTCGTTCCACCTTGCCGCGGGACAAGGTATCGTGCTGCCTGATTTAACAGAGGAACGTAGAGTCCTCGAACCCACTCCACAAGCTAATGTCGGGGGCACAATTTCCGACAGCCCTCACCGTCAACAAGAACCGAAGACCGCTGGGAAGGTAACACCATTGAGACCACACACTGTCAATGGCATTGTACCAATACCCAAAGTTTTTTACTTCGGCCTTGCTATTCTCATGTCGGTCATTTTCGTGTTGATTATTCCTAGCACATTTCGTGGTATCGATGCTGGCGAACCGTTCTTTAAACGTATGCTTGATGATGTCGCGCAAACAAGCCCAGGGGTACGTAATGCACCGCGCGCTGTTGTGTCGCATAAATACTGAGGATCTGCTACCATGTTACAGATAATTCTTCTGGGTGAGAATGTTGACATCGATGTCGATGAGCCTTCCATCACCATCCGGTGGTCAATTCTAGCATGTGGCCAAGAAAATCTTCTCGACGGCTCCGCTGGAACGCACGGGAGCCATTTATGCGGTTTACCAAATGTTCCTCTCCTCATTTACGTCGATGGAGATAGCGAACCAACCGCGAATTATGACCCTTCGGGTATACCTTTCGACAGCGAAACGGGAGAGCGACGAAGGTGAAGTTGTCTTGAGTAGTTTTTTGACCTCAGGACTAACGCCTGACACAATGACAGCATACAAAACCTAGTCCAATTCGACAGTGATCATACTTTAGACGTGCATAACGACCGTCTTTATCCATTCGACACTTATTTTCTATCGAGCACCCTCCGGGTCATGTCGCCACTGAACATTTCAATACCAATAAGCAAGCTCGCAACCATCGAGCTCACATCCAGTTTCGTAGTTGAGACTGTCGACATACAAAGCTATGGCTCTGGATCAAACGACACACATGTCCCTTCTCGGGATATCGACATGCGTGTGAGACGACCTACAGAAGCGCGAGTAATAACGCTTTTACTATTCGCGGTCAGCTGGTTCCTCACGCATCTCTGTATTGGGCATGTTGTGTTGGCGAGGCAGATCGCACTTATCAAACCCATTCTCAAGCTTCTGATATCCAATGGGGTCATCTTGTTCGGTCTACCACAAATAAGAAATAGCATGCCTGATGCACCTGGACTTGACGGTAAATGCCATTTTCGGTCTGATTGGAATTGAGTCCTATCTGACCAATTCTTTCTGCAAAAGGGGTTTTAATTGGTGGGTAAAATAACTGGTCTCCCTATTTCACCCGCTGAAACAGTATCGTAGACGCGATTGGGTTCTTTCCACAGATGATTATATCTGGCTTCTGCTTCGTGATCTTGCTACTTATAGTAGTAGCAAGAGAGCTTGATCTAAGCGAAAACCACACCAGTTCTGGTCACAAACCCGGCTCTTCAATTGTATTAGCAGCCAACTCCTTGGGTACACGCTTTCTATCCCGTAGAGTACTCAGCCGTACTTTCCGACCTCCTCCGACTCCTTCTGTGCAATCGACTTCCAAGGAAGTCGCACTGTACGATCTTCACAGAATTGCCAAACATCTGAAGGGACAGTATGTTTTTCCGCCTGTGAAGAGCACTCTTGCTCTTTCGGAAGAAGGCCGCTCACCCACTCCACCTTCCTCACCTACACACAGAAGATTCAAGACTACCGGTGTAACGATGGGGAGAATGAAAGAGGAAGATGCGACATCGTAATGACTCTTCCGTATCTTTTGTATGCTTCGACGTTGCATCTTTTTCCTCTTGTTTCTTGGCCACGGCTCCGGCGAAGATTATATACATCACCACCAAAGTTGTGTATGTGTTCCTACGTCCTACGTAACTAGTTGGGACCTGGTTGCATTTTGACAATCCGAGTATCCATCATATTATATGAAACATTCTGCCTAAGCTGCAGAGTAGATATCTAAGCTGTTCGAGAAAGCCCATAAACTGATAGACTAAGATTGTACACCTTCCCCTGCATCTGTACCAGAAGCCTCGAAGCTCATCGCTCGAGTTCTCTCACCTCTGGGAATAGCCGTAGATGAAGTAGAGTTTATTGTTGCATATCCCTGCATTGAAGACCTCTTTGCGCGTCTGCCCTGTGCATATCCCAAGCTAACTGCTCTTGAACCAGCCAAACGGCTTATTCCCTCTCTTCCCTCTCTTGCTGTACTCGACCAGAAAGGCTCGCCACCAGCTTCGCTGATCACTGATGCTACCCTTTCTCGAGGAGGTCGCACGTCGAGGCTCGAAGACGATTGACCTGAACCATATAGCCCGCTTATAGCCCAACTGACTTGCACGCAGCATACGATACTCCAAACCCATATGCAAACAAATACAGGAGTACTGATCAGAACGTTCAATACGGGGAACAGGTCTGGGTATCTTTCGGGTGGTGTAATGATCATCTCGAGGAGGTGCAAGCCTGCTATAGCCGCATATACGCCCTGAAATCTTGGTCAGGAACAGTCACTCAAGGTGAGAGTAAACAAACAACATACAGTGGAGAGTACCTGTATGAATGATCTGATTGGAATTTTCGGAACGAGATATTTGAAGGGGTTATGTCCTATTAAGCAATTCCACAGCAACATCAAAGCAAAATATTGCAAGCCAAGGTTATCTTTCTTCAGTAATGGCCACATGCTACGCGGTGATACATTACAGTGAGCTTGAAAGTCATTGAAAACGATGTACCCACCTAAACACCGCAACGTTGCTCCCTATCGCACCCCACGCGAAAGCTGCGGAATCATGTGCCGCCCCTGACAAGAGGAGCGCAAGTGGCATGAGAGGCAGCAAGATTGTTTTCTCATGAACTTGAAAGGAGAAGAGAAAGAACGACATAGATGAATTGAGAAGAGCATATGGAAGGAGTGGAAGAATCGATGTAGTTGTGTTGGAAGAAGAGTCTGTCTCAACCGGCGGAGCGGTCAACGCATCACTGGTATTTTCTGGTAGTTTGGAAGAACCGGAGAGCTGTCCCCATGCCCTGAGTCCCCACCCCGTCTTTCCCAAGGCCATGACTCCAGGCAAGAATCCAAGTAAAGTCAGCGCAGCAGATGCTCGGACAAGGATGATCTGCGTGACCCACTTTCTCCACTTCATTACTACATTTGACGCGCACCAGAAGTTTGCGACTTTGTCTTCAAAGAGCCCCCGTGAGAAGGGGAATATTCGAGTGATGGGCTGCATTATTGCCAGGCGAACAACCGGCAATGAGTCTGATGTAGAGGAAAGAGGTGGTGCTGAGGCAAATGGGGGAAGCCAAGGCAAGAATAGCAGAACGAACGCAGCAAGTGTTGTTAAGCCGAGACGAACGAAGAGTTTCGTACCGTCTTTTGGTCCTAACAAAACACATTTGGCGAGCAGGAACGAGCCTATAGCTGGCGCATAATATAAAGCCATTTGTTTGAACCCAAGGCTAAGAACGAAGGAAACGGCGCCCAAAAGATCGTTACCGGTAGCGAAAAAGTTCAGAGCCATGATAGTAAAACCTATGGAACGTCGAAATCGGATCCTTGACCCAAATACCAAGATAACCAGACGTACCGAGCATGACAGAATTGTACTGGAAGTGCCCAAAATCAATGAGCAGAAGCGCAGGATGAAGCAGGAGGACGAGAAGTGCTACGTTCTGTGTCCTCTTTGACCTCGAAGCAAGCCAAGTTCTTGTGAACAGGAATATGGCAGGCACATATATCAAGGCATCCAACACGATAACGGAAGAGCGCATGAAAAGCTTGCTTCCAGGCGTCTCAACACCGCGCGAGGCATCGAGGGCTACCCAAGAGGGATTTATCCGGTGAGCGCTGAGATTAATGTAAGGCATAAGCTCAGGTCAAAGCATACAGATGTCAAGACGCACACAATTCCACATAACCACGAGACATATGCGGTCAAAGGCGGGTAGTCTAATCCCCAATACTGTAAATCATAGGTGTACCACCGGCTCGTCGGCAGGTGAATAGTAAGTTCCATCCAATGCCGTTGTGCTTCATAATCTCCAAACATTGGTGCAGTGTTCTCTCCTACAGATGGTTAAGTCCAAGGCAACAGAGAAGGAAGATCGCGGACATACCTGAATACGACCCAAGACCAATACAGAATTTAATCAGGACACACGACAAGAATGTCGTCCGTGCCACCCAATCCTTCAGCCCATGCTTGTGTGTCCATCGAACCCAACGTCGCCCCATCCCATTCTCTGAGATTAATCTGACATCATCCTCTTTGACTGCGCTCAATATGTTCGAAGATTTTTTTTGTTCCAAGAGAGAACTAAAACTCTGCTGGGATACCAAAACGCGCCCTGTAGGTGAACGGCTAAGAGCTCTGGTAGAAGTCGGAGATACAGGACGAGATGACGCGGGGGAATAGAGAGGAGTATTTAGCCACGATTGACTAGCAGTACTTGCAAGGAGATCCCGACGAGGCGTTGGGGCAACTATTTCAGGTGACACAGAAGATTGTCTACGACGAAGCAAGAATGAATTTGCGCGCTTTTCTGTCAAATTCTGCATGGCCTACCTTCGAGGATTCGGGCCATTGTGAATCAGAATGCTGGTGGTCCTACTGCCACGCGTAGAAGAGGAAGAAGGACGAGGAAAAGGATGTAATTGCGATGAAGAAGGAGAGGAAGGTTCAGGAAAGTCGGCCATACCACCAGAATGCGAGGACGTTCAAGGATATTTCACGATTGAAGAGAGTCACACGGCCACAGTTGCAGCCTGGTTGCAGTCCTATGCGCGAAATTTGAAACGTGTCTGTCTGTAGCGATATTCATTTACGAAGAAGAAGACATCGATATTTGTGCATGGCACATAGCGAGAGATGGTCACACTGTAGCTAGAACTAGAGACAATATACCGTTGGTGAGAAGAGATGTACTGAATTCGTGCCTTGAAAGAGTCAAAAAATACAGCACAATTTTGAGTAGACATCTTTTGCGTCGAATCGCTAGGCTTGCCTGCAGCCTGATGGTGTATAAGTGGCAAGGCGACAAGCCCTTGTTAGGCCTCAGGCTCAGGTCAGCGCTCAGCAACCATTGGTCGGCGTGCTTGTAACCAACCTAGATAGATTTCCCGTCCAATATTGCTACCTAGATAATTCAATCTGGACCCTGGTTCTCTGGGTTCGAGCTTGATAATCACTTGTGGTACGCAAAGGTCAGCTTTGACCAGGACCCCGTGTCAACCTGCCACTCATTGAAGGATATCTTCAATATCATCTTTCACCTCGTCGCGCGTCCTGGCTTATGCTCAACGGAATTTCGGGACAAAATGGTTTATTCCAAGCTCACTTCTGCTGTAAGTAGCATACTATTTCATTTCGAGAGAGACTGTCGCTGAGGCTATACTCGTCAACACCATCACGTGAGCAGTATCATCCTGGAGCCACAAGTACAAACATTGAAAGTACTGGCGTCTCCGGAGTCCTTCCTTGGGTCATGGAGGCCCCCGTCTCTCTGCCACTTTACAGATGCTGTGGATCTGAAATCGAAGAAAGTCTCAAGAAATCTCGGCACGCGTCTTCGGAGCACCAACAATCTGACCTACTGAATTCCATCAAAAGCGCGCTTCGTGGTTCCGGTGCTGACCCTTCTGAGTCTGTTCACTCTACGCGTTTCTTGACCAATGAAGACCCTTTTGAGGAGGAGGAAGTTACCTGGGATGACGATGTGGTTGTGCTGAGCTCCGCAGGTGTTGTAAAAAAGAAGTGGAGCTTCGAGTTGGAAGGACAGCCTGTCCAGTGGGCGTGTATCGGCTGGATGGAGCAGAATGGCGTTTATCCCCAAACACATTTCACAGAAAAATCAGATATGGGCTCAAAGTCATCCTCCGAACGATCTACGTTTGGTCCTTTTTTCTGTGCTAATCGCAATCCAATTTCACCCGGGGAAGAACAAAAAACGACTACTGTGCCTGCTGTCTTCGTGTTCTTACGGAGTATCGGCAAAATCTATCTCCGCTCTGGCTTTGAATACACATTCTCTATGCCCTTCATTGTGCGAAGAGCCTGGCCTATCACCCCACACGGTGTCCTTATTCAACGTGCGCTCGAGCCCACTGAAGTTGTCGAGGCAGAGATTTCGGGTGAAGCTGTCTTACCCACTATCTTCTGTCTTTATAGCCCGTTCTCAGAGGCGTCACCCGTCGGCTTTACAACTGGTATAATTGGTGGCAAAGGGGTTGCCAACTCACATGCGACACTGAAGGACGCAGACGAGAATCTTACAAAACCACTCAAATCCATTTCACCTGATGAGGTGGTGGTTTGGACATCTCATGGTGGTCCGAACTCACCCAACGAGATTGTTGTCACGCTCGACATAAACAAACGGCGACTGACAATCTGGAGATATGCCTATGTCAAACCGAAGGACACACCTGTGCCACTTGGTCGCAATCGTACAAAAACACTTGCACATCAGAAGCGTCAGAGCATGTCTGGAATTAGAAGTCGTCGTTCGTCAATCGTATTTCCCGATATGTTGGAGAAGCTGCATCCGTCTTCTCCTCGTCCATCGTCCCCTACTGGTGCAGCATTCCCAGAATTTTCAGAACTCCCACCTCTTTCCGCCCTTCCCGGAATGCCGCCATCTCTATCCACTACAACGACAATGGCTTCTTTGACTTCTGGCTCGGGCTTTGGAAGCTTGTCTCAGTCAAAATCCCAATCCCAATCCCAACCTGAGCAACAAGCACCTGCAAAGGGAAGAAGGAATTCACTCACTAGGAATGATCTTAGCGTTACAATGAATAAGATGGCACTAGGCTCTCGCGGTGTAGATATTGACGCGTTGACTCCAATAGAGCATGGAAGAATGAAGACCGCGCTTTGGATGGACAAGGTGTACGAGACAGAGATAGGCCAAGCTGAGTGCGTGCGAACATCTCTGTTTTCCTTGCATGCCCTTATGTTGTGTATTTGTAGTGTTAATTCGTATCACTCCATTTCTGTGTCTTTATTCGATCATCGTAATGACCACCAGTCTCAACGCTCTCTTCTTGGTATCTGTCTTCCATCAAGACAAAGTTTAATGTTATTCGTCCTATCGCCGGATGCAGAACGCAGACTACATGTGACACCACTTCCCGAGGTACCAGCCACCTCTATTGCAGCGGTCCGTGCCACGCGTGCCAATATTTGGGATTTGTTGGTCCTCAAGCCCAACAGAAGTCTGTGCATCATGACCCACGGCACGTACGAGATCCCTGTTTCTTTTACATTGCCTCCTGCCTCCGTGAAAGGAGCCTCTTTTCCATCAGACAAGATGGATGTTGAGCCACCCCACATGGTTCCGCCATCGACCGGCATTGCACAGATAGCGTCCATCCTAACACATTCCTGCTCCTCTGCCTTAACGACCTTTTCACTTGAGGATGGGTCCATAGCTCAGGCCTCTATCAATCTCTTCCCCCATGATTTGTTGACGACTCAGGCCCTACAAATTCTAGCACTAGCTCTACCCTCGGATCTTTGTTTTTCACTTCACCATTTCTTCTTGGCATCATGGTCGCAGCAAGGCTTCTCTGGCTCATCCGGTGTAGAGTTCGAGTGCTTCGTCAAAGCACTGTATCTCATATTTGGTTTAGACGATGGTGTCCCTCCGACTGACGCCCAACATAGTACTGATCCATGGCAAAATTTGCACAACTCACCCTCGCATACTCGATTTCGTAACGACCCTGTCATGCATCTTCTAAAACCTCCTGTTGTCAGGAGCCCCCAGCCTCCACCCCTGGTGCACGTCTTTTCTACAATGCAGAAAGGCACAGACACGTACAATCAAATCGTACTTGTTTTATACACCTTACACACACTGGCAGAAGAGCTACGATTGTTTGTAAATCGGTATACTGACCTCTTGCGGTTGGCCCCAATCATTTGTAGGATTGCGATGTACATTCGACCAGAGTGGGCTGATTACTGGAGACGAATATGCCCCGATGCGACGGCGAAACTACCTTGGCCGTCACCCGCTTATGCTGGTACGTCTTACTGCGTCAATGTTACAATTCTAAACCTTAAATCTTGTGTTCGTACTTTAGCCGTCCAGAATCTCGATGATAGCATTCCTGTCTGGCCTCCAGATATATCTGCTATCCTTTATGGCCGCTTGAGCAACCCAGAATGGAAAGTGCCATGGTTTGATGCCTATGAACTTGCTACCAGATTCCATATCCGCCCTTCTTTTGCCTATGGTACCGTTGATCCCCTCGACCCGATGAAGCGCCTCACACTTGCCTATGCCAAGCTTGCGGATTCTGAGGTTACAAGATCCATTCATCGCGCCCAGAACGCCGTCAAGTTGATGGTCGACAGCGACATGGGGGAAGACTTCATTGGGAGACTCCCGTTAGGCATCGCTGCGCCTTTGAGAGAGGCGATCCGGACATGCCAACTCGCACCTCCGCCAGATTGGCCTCTCAAAGCTTACAAAGCTATTTCGAGGGATGACGTTGCAGCCTCTGCAAATCCTGCACCGGACATGATGTTGAAAGCCGGCTATCTTACTATGAAAGACTTCCTGGTGCGTCAAAACTATACAAGCTAGGTTCATTATTCTGATCAACAGTGCCAGACATCTTCGAGCTTACGACAAACGATCGGCCAGATAGCTTCGGATGCTAAGGCTGCCAATGCCGGCGAGGCTGAGCCCTCGTCCGGGGTCGAACTTGACCTGGATGAATTTACGAGTATTCGGTTTGGCCAAGACCGTCGGCTGGAGGAAATTGGACGAATGTTGTGTTCATCCATTATCACTACAGTAAGGTCCCTTGAACGTCCAGACGCCAAGTACGCAGCCTTTCTTGTTGTCCTACTAGCATCTCATTTCCCTTATCCAGCGAGCATGATCAAGCGAAGGATCACCAGATGCAAGTGACTAGGATCGCAGAAAGGACTTTGGCCTTACCGTACGGCAGGGCAATGTTCACTTTTGGGTCTATTTCTTCTATTGCCCGCGAGGCGTTCAACATTCCAAAGTTTGACTTCAGCGTCAAACTCCACCCTTTGAACGTTACTGTCACACCGGATCCGGGCAAGATCATTCCGGAATCGTTGCATTGGGGAGAATTCCATAACGGAGTTGCAGCGGCTCTGCGCATATCGTCTTCTTCTGCGAGTGTCGATAGCTCCTGGATAGCATTCAATAAACCTGCAGAACTCACTCCAGAACATGCAGGATTTTTATATGGTCTTGGTCTTACCGGGCATTTGAAAGAGATGCTAACATGGCATACTTTCGGATATTTGACCCCCAAACATGACTTGACCTCCATAGGCGTTCTACTTGGACTTTCTGCCGCCAACCTTGGTAATGGGAACCAGCATGTAACGAAATTGCTAGCGGTTCACACCCCGGCATTGCTCCCTACACCTACGGTAGATCTCAACGTCCCTCTTCAGACTCAGGCCGCTGGACTGACTGGTGTTGGCCTTCTGTACATGGGAACGAAAAATCGACGCATGGCTGAGGTCTGTTTGAATCAGATGAGTCGGAAAGATCTCGTTCAGCCTGATCTCAGCAACGAGTATCGGGAGGCTTATACATATTGCGCAGCTATGGCCTTCGGGATGGTCATGTTGGGAAAAGGGACAATGATACCAGCTGATGTTGCATTCCTAGAACGGCTGAACATTCTGATTCATGGGGATGCTGACTTTGCGCCTTCAGACAAGCGACAGCCTTTCGATGTTAATCTTACCTCGCCTGCTGCCAGTATCGCCCTGGGCCTAATGTATCTAAGGACGGAACGCCAGGATATTGCAGATATGCTTGTGATTCCGGATACTATCCTTGCTCTGCATAGAATTCAGCCCAGCTTTCTACTTCTTCGTACCTTAGCGAGGGCGTTGATAATGTGGAGCAAGATTGCTCCTACAAATGAATGGATTTCAAATCAAATTCCACGAGCTATTCGTCAAGGAATAGAAAACAGGAGCAAGGTGAACCACACGGTCTCGGATGCATGGGAATTGGCGTACTACAATATCATTGCTGGGTGCTGTTTCGCGATTGGACTGAAATACGCTGGCACAGCACGCCAGGAAGCTTACAAAATGATCATCCGATACAATGACCTTTTCACAAGAATGGTGTACTCAAGCAGTTCGTACCAATTCACTGCTTTGTCTTCGTTTCTATGCTGATCCTTCCCGTCCAGCTCCCTCTTTTGACTGGCGAATCAAGCGTTCGGCTGTCCGCGATGGCCTGAATTTGATCACGATTTCTCTTAGCATGGTCATGGCTGGTACAGGAGAAATCACTTGCTTGAAAAGACTCCGATACGCTTATGGGATGTATGCAAACACTATGTATCATCCTTCGTTCAAGTACGGAATCCATGTCGCCACACACCAAGCATTGGGCCTTTTATTCTTAGGAGGCGGTAGGTTTACTTTAGGGACCTCTGACGCAGCAATTGCGTGTATGGTGACTGCCTTCTTTCCACGAACACACAATGTGTCCTATGACAACAAAAGTTATCTTCAAGCTCTGCGGCATTTGTGGGTACTTGCCGTTGAACCACGATGTCTAGTTGCACGGGATGTCGAGACTAAAGAAGTCGTTTACCTTCCTCTCAAGATTACTATGAGGGAAGGTAAGGAAGTCGGAACCACCCAACTTATCTCACCAACCCTGATTCCAGACCTCGATAAACTAATATCTGTACGGGTGGATACTCCAAGATATTGGCCATTCCATCTTGATACGGAAAAAATTTCTCGTCATCGAGAGAGCCTTCTGCGCAGTCAAACACTGTATGTAAAACGGCGCACAGCATTCCTGAGCTACACCGAGGATCCTCGTGGAAGCCGCAGTCTGTTTGTCCGCTCACGCTCGTCTGCGGGTGACGCCGCTACCCTAGATTACCCTCGACTCACAGACACCGAAACACACCCGGCGGGAGACCTATGGGAATTCATTACCTCCTTCTCCAACGATCCGCTATTCCTCGCTTTCGCCGATTACTTCTGCTACAGCACCGGCGAAACAGAGAAAGAACGGCTGCTCCACACTTACTGCCACGCCACCTTATTTGACTCTATCCTGCAAGGGAAGCCTCAAACAGTTCAATCGCATCTAAACCTATTCCGTTACCGGACCATGTTACCTACATCTCGATACTTCCATCTGCACTTGCAAGATCTTCGATTCCTTGCGGACTTCTACGGTAGAGTCTTTGACCGACGATTCAGTGGCCGTTCCGAGAACAACTATCGCACCCCACTCATAAGGGACAGTACAGTTTGGGGTACCATGCATGACCTCGACCAACAGTTAGACGTTATTCGTCCAAGATCGGAGTTCTTGCGAGTGCTGGGCAAGTATGCGGCGGGTACTTTGGGGGCCTTGGACGCACGAGTTTCGAGCGAGCTTGCATGGTATCTGTTGCGAAATGCCGTACCGGTGTCAACGCTGCTCGTTATTTTGAAAGGAATTGCGGCAGATGCTCATACTCAATGCCTGGGAGTCGCTCCTCCGGCAGGTACGGGGGATGCAGCAAGCTTGGAATTGGGAATTCGCGAGGTATTGCATGCAACTGGTACCAGAATGACTACGGCTCTGGGTGCTGGATGGTCGGTCCGGTCCCTCGACGAGATAATAGAATCGTGGAGTTTGTAGCATAGTAATGTTTTCTTATCTT
This sequence comes from Omphalotus olearius VT 653.13, assembly GCA_000296255.1. Lineage (NCBI taxonomy): Eukaryota > Fungi > Basidiomycota > Agaricomycetes > Agaricales > Omphalotaceae > Omphalotus > Omphalotus olearius. Next base: position 475,762 of record JH814821.1, on the reverse strand, counting down.
ACCCGCAACGTGTTGTATCAAATACTCAATCAAATCAGAAGTTAAGTGTCAAAAACGACAAGAGCCAGAGTCCTTTTATTTTTGATAGACGGACGTCGTCGAAAAGAGAATGCAGTCAAGGAACTACGCGGATCTGGACGAACGCGTCAATTTGAATCTGAGCATTGTCTGTGAGTAAGTATTCGTTGAAATTTTACCGGAGAATATATCGTTCACGTAGGTCCCACTAGGAATTAAATGTTTCAAGCCCCCTACTCAAAGGCGCGCTTATAACCTCTAACACTAGTTAGCAATGCTCCAGTCGGTCAAAAGCCAAGTACGTAGGTCCCATTATCAACAGCTCCGCGGGGAATGGACTACGAGACTGTACCTGAGGCTTGAACGTCTGAGTGTCACTGGCAGGTCACTGCCGTATGCTTCAAACCAGCTTTAGTGCATGGATTTGAGATCAAGTTTATCGAGGGGTGGTAATGAGCCTGATTGCGCGATAATCGTGTCGTAGTTCAACAAATAGACGTGAGTAAGCTGACATTGTGGCACTTGCATTTGATTCAGAATAGAGATGTAGCAAATGGATGCTTGAAAATCACAGGTAGTTAAGAAGCACTTCGTGAGAGACAGTAGTATGATATCGATTTTAAACATCATGTCAAAAACAACATTTCAATTCAACAACTGACGCGGTCCTTATTGAGGATCACAGAGGCAGAATGTGGGGACTGCATGATAAAAGATCGCCATTAGAATGTCTAAGCACTGTAGAACTTGTGTACAATCAATCACGCCAAAACACAAAACATTCCATCAGCGAATTTCTGACATTGAGCTTGGGTTGTGCCGTGCTTCAGCTCACTGTTCCACGAACATCCCACTGGGAGCTTGGCGCAAGCTTGGTGAATGAGTACATTCTCACCGTCTGTATCCTTCTACTGGGTTACAAGCATCTGACAAGCATAACAGAAGCATATGCGCCGACTGCGCCTTGTGGGTGCTCCATGTTGATGAACCACACCAGAAAAAAACCAAGATAGTCTCATGCCTAGAGAAAGATGTCAAACTATCAGTCTTATCTTCATATGGGCTCAAAGGTACTGCAGGTATCGGCTCAGTCAAGAGTGAAAGGACTTGACGTGCTTTATCAAGTTTACCATCTGCCTGGAGTATGACTTCACACAGCTTTTCACACACGCCCGAAGCGATACGGAATTAACACTTGTGTGCGCCTCCGAAGTAGGCCAAGTCCCTAGTCCTTTTGGTATATATATGTGTGCGACCTAGGAAATGGACCACCTTTACCAGTGCCCTCGAGTCCTACTGCAGGTATGTATCAGTCTTTCATCGAATGTGCTGCGAGCACAGAATACTGACTGACGGCGCGGTTAGCTGAGCTAGCAATGATGACCTTTCGTCCACTCGTTCCGTCCCCGCTGACTGGCGCTGATTATCCGAGGTTACCCACCAAGAGCGCGACTACGAAGGTCCGTTCGAGATTCCCCTCATCGCGCGAATACCAGCCGTACCCGAGTATCAGCGCAGTAGTGAGAAACTGGAAGGGAGTGGTAGACTCGAAGCAGAAACCGGTGAAGCTCATCGAGGCGCCGGCCGACCAGCCCTACGTGTTTGTGTTGAACCTGACGCAGGCGGAGTTTAGCAGACAGGCTTGAACTTGTGCTAGACCCTAGAATGAAGCCGCTCGAGGGAATGATGCAGAGCGCATGGATTGCCTTGAGTGCGATGTGAAGCCTCAGGCTGTTCTGGTTGTATCTCGTCTTTACTTCCGATTCTCTGTCTTTGTATCAATCTGTACAATATGTATGAATGTGACTGCAGGCCAAGTCTGAATTGCGCGATATGATCTCACCTCAAAGATAATCAGACAGGCGAATAGTCAGTCCGAGTGAAGTCTTACGGTCTGCTGCACATCGTAGGTTGCCAAAACGGTCGAAATGATGAGTCCGTTGCCAACGTAGTCGTGAAGGAGATAGGACCCCGTAGGTGCCGGCCTTCGTCCGGGAACGAACAAGAAGCTCATTGCGGCGCAAACGAAGATACTTACTAGCGGCTAAAGGATGGAAATAAGAGGAAATAAGTCTTCAGACAAAGAGATGTCACAGACAGCTGTATATATTTGAAGGCAGTAGGTGAAGATGAGGTGTCCGAGGTCCACCGTCAAGCCACGGGTCGAAACTGAACATGGAAATCCTGAAAAAACAAATCCTTCATTCAATTCTTGCAACTTGTCTTTTTCTTTTCTCCTTCGTTTTTCTGTTTTCTTGCTGTGATAGCTTCGAAGCTAGAAGTCCTTGGTTCTCTTTTCTTTGCCTCCGGATGGCCACTCCGCCCCTATCTCCCGACGTTCCTTATCAAATTGAAGTACAAGCAGAACAACATGACACATCAGCTACTCCTGCACCTTCTACACCTCAACCACAGCCTAAGATAACCAGAACTGTTGCTATCATCAAGAACCACGCCCTCGCTCATAGATTCGATATCGAACCGAGAATTCAAGAGGCCAGCTTCGAGGTGTGCTTTCCAGTAAATGCTCTCTGGCGTGCCTGATAGATATGTGGGCAGATTGTTAAAGAAAGACAGATGGAGTTCGATGTAGAGTCAGACCCGGACACGCTTTTTGAATTGTTCGGGGAGGATGCGGATTCATTGGCCGAGTATGTGCTTCTTCGTTTACGTTAAATAAACTCGCTGAATGGATCACGCAGAGGGCCTGTCTGGGTGTACGTTCTCGAAAGGCGCCGAGCAGTTGAAGTTTGGAATACCCTCATGGGCGACAGAGACCCTGTAGTTGCCCGCAAGGAGGCTCCTAATTCACTGCGCGCGCTGTACGGTATATCTCTCCAACAGAACGCTCTTATGGGTTCTCCAGACGCCGAAATGGCTGAAATTCAGATTTCTTCCCTCTTCGCTTCCTCCCCGCCTTTCCCTACGACCGACCTGCCTCCAGAGGATGGACGGTTCGCATCTATGCGCTCCGTATCTTCTTCAGTTTTATCTGCACTCCGCGGGGCAACGAGTGATGAAGGATATGCGCCATCCAACACGACCAAATCTTCAACTACGAGCAGATTAGCGCCGAACGGAAAACCTCTCTTTCGCGCGCGCGGACTTCCCAGCACTCACGATAAGCCTGACATAGTTCCACGTATAACTCGCGCGGCGGCGCTACGTGCTGGTATAGCACTCGAGAAAGTCCCCAGCCCTCGCAAGCCTCTGACCAAAGAGCAAATGGCGAAGACGTTCGAAAATGTCCCTGGACACAAACGCAGCGAGACTATCACTGTCGCATCGACAGCCGCCCCTACTATCGCTCCTAGGATGACAAAGGCGGCGGCGCTGAGATTAGGACAGGCTCCACCACCGCCCATGATCAGACAGAAATTGAGAACCAGTTTCGATGGTGTGCCTGGACACAAGAGGAGAGAAACTATTGCTGTCGCCTCTGTGGCTGCGCCGACGGTTGCACCGAGAATAAACAGGAGCGCTGCATTGCGAGCAACAAAGGATAACGCACCTCCAACTTCGTACATGTGTAAGTGTGCCATTGGATCGTGTGCATCCCCATCTCATAATCTGGTGTAGTCAAAGGTCCGACAGAGCAGAAAGTGCCAGGACTTTCACGCAGCAGTTCGCGTACCTCTCTTAGTGACAGTAAGAGCAATGTAGGCCGGCCTGGCTCATCAATATCTATGCAAAGGCCTGCAAGCCGCCAAGTTTCAGGACGTAGCTCGACCACACCAGCCATCACTCAACGACAGCCGTCACGTCCGGCCTCTGCTTTGAAGACGAATGGTATCGGCAATAGCGCCACTAAAGCTAACGGAAGTCGCACATCCTCGACATTACCATCGCGTGCCTCTCCGGCGAAGCCCGCTCTCAAACCTCGTCCGAGCAGTATCTCGCTTCCGCCTTCGATTGCGCCGCGCACAAATAAGAGTGCCGCATTGCGAGCAGCGAAGAAAGAACAAGAAGCTGCTGCTGCTGCTGCCTTTGCGGCACGCAACAAACCCAAGCCTCGTGCACCGAGGCCACCACCTTCCAGCATGCCGAAAGGGCTGACTGCGTAAGCAAGTAAACGATGACTTGCCTATATTTTGCGGGTTATCCTACAGGTAAAAATTGACACGAAATTATATTTCTTCTGACGATATATATTTGGAGAATTATGGACGGACAGTGCAGGACGCTTTCGCACTTTTGGAGGTATATATATGTACATATGCTGTATTCGGTACATGTTTTTGGATTATGGATTGATCATGTGATGGGCTTGTAACTCTAACCTCTACTATTACTCGTAAGCAATGAGCATGCAATCGGTCGGCCGTCGTACACACAAACTATCAAAGCCTTGTTGTATCCTTCTGCGCTCCTTCGCCACTGAGTCTGTTCCTCCCTCGTCTCCTCAGGATGCCCATCATTTCCCCCCACCGAAACACCCGACTCCAAACAATCACCTACAATCTCGTCGTCTCTATCCTCATCCTCGTCCAGCTTCTCCTACCCAGCGTCAACTCCTCACAGATTTACCCCCCACGTTTGGCCGTAATCAGCTCTTACCCGTCTCCAATTCTACTCGTGCTCTTCTTGAGTCCATCGTTGCCCAGTTTGATGCACCTATTCGGTACGCTTTTGCGTATGGATCAGGCGTCTTCGAACAGGACGGGTACGGTGCTAGTGCTACCACTTCTCCCACTACCGGTGTTACGAGCGTGCAGGCCCCGTATGACCCAAATGCGCCCATGCTTGATTTCCTCTTTGCAGTGACCCATCCTGATCATTTTCATTCCATCAATCTGCACCAGCATGCAAGTCATTACCCACTTCATGCCCGGTTGCTTGGATCGGATTATATCTCAAAGGTTCAGGCTTTCGGTCCCGGTGTATGGTTTAATGCCTATGTGCCCATGAATGGCGTTGTAAGTATAATGTCTTGTCCTCGGGCTCCTGTCTTGGCTGAATAAACGTTTTGTTGCAGACCATTAAATACGGTGTGACTACAGTCGACAATCTTTGCTCCGATCTCCTCAATTGGAACTCTCTTTATCTCGCCGGTCGCATGCACAAACCCCTCCGGATTATCAAGGATGACGCTCGTGTGCGTTTAACTCAACAAGTCAATCTCACCTCCGCCGTCCGTGCAGCCCTCCTCACGCTCCCAGAAAAGTTTTCAGAAGTGGAGCTCTTTGAACGCATCGCAGGTATCTCGTACATTGGTGATCCACGCATGCTCTTGCCTGCAGAAAACAGGGGGAAAGTTGGAAACATTGTGAGGAGGCAGCAGCCACAGTTCAAGGAGTTATATCATCGGCTGGTGGTCGGACTTCCAGGCGTTTACTGGCCGGCGCATTTAGACAGCGTCAGCCAGGACACTAGTCCGCAAGCGCGGTCGGCACATTTGAGAAAGCTTCCGAAGAACCTGCTAGATCATGTCAAGCGACACTATGGTGAACAGACGACGGAGGATATCAATGCTTATTGGGTGAAGCTCACAAGTGATGAGAAGTTACCTGGGGTGTTGAATCAGGGTCAGTGTCCTGCTTTTTTTATCAAATTGTACGTGTTGCTGATCCTGTGCTGATCTCGCTACCAGAAATGAGCGCGATTGTACGGCGTCCCGCAACGATCCAGTCGCTCAAGGGCATCATAACCGCTGGTATCACTAAGAGTGTTCGGTACAGTGCTGCAAAGATGGGTAAGTGGTGGAAAGGCGCAGGCGCAGGCCCAGCCTCCAAAGGTGGCGAGTCATAGATCGTGCAATGTGCCATTCAGTTTCCACTTCGTCTCAGGACAGTGGATTTAGACACCAAGCATTAGTATTAGCATACAGTATACATAGCATGACATGGAAGTCCAGGTATATATTACTCACGTACTTATTGTATTTAATAATCATGTATGAGCCCTATAAAAATTCGCTGGATAGAGGCCGGCGCACATAGAAAAGCTCAAGACTCTGATCAGGCTCTGAACGCAAAACAGTGTCTGAAATTTAGGGACTGGATGGAGGATTAAATATTCGGGTCGCGGTGTGGCTCTATGATTGACATTGTCCGTTCCATAAATTTTGCTGTAAGGAGAGGCAACGCGTAAAGAACGGTGCCCGCAGGCTGCAACAAGAACAAGAACACTTGCGATCCCAGTCCAAGGCGTCCTAGTATCATAAGGTCTAGCGTCACGATTGGCAATCATGCAAACTGGCAAGCTAGGATAGTACTAACACAGTAGATGAAGCTTACCACTTGGTACTTGGAGTGGCACATTTTTCTTCTTGATATGCACGTATGTTCCAAATATATTATACTCCTACAACAAATCAGTTATATCTGCGTCGCAATCACTGGTCCCCGAACAGGCGCTTTCTAAAGACAAGGAGACTTCAGCCAGAACGAAATCTGCTCAAGAAGCACACTTACAGCCCAACAGGTGCTTCACTGAACACACTCACACCCCCAAGCATCTCTCTTGCCCAAACGTCCCTCAAGAACCAACCAATATGGCCTACTAAGCACCCGGCCAGATCACCAGCGGCTGCTTTCCACGTCCCATTCAAGACCCAGGAGAACGCAACTAGTGCAACAGGAAGGTAAGGGGCGGTGATGGTGAAGAGACCAAATAAGGATATCGGGGTATCAGGGTGACGTCGGGACCACATGTAGATAGGCACGAATGCGAGCGATGATGAAAGGAATGGGAGATTGAAAAGTGGACTGAGAGCCTGTGGGATCAAATGTGACACTGAGTGTTTGGATGAGACAAGGTCAGAAGACGATGGACGGACCAGGAGCATCGCAGACGAAAGAAATAACAGCCAGAAATAGTCGGCTCTCTTGTTAGCGAACGAGGATTCCTCTAGCATTCGACTATATCTCATACTATACATAAAGCGCGTTGATGAACGACTGTTAGATTGGGGATGCAGAATTACTCACAAAAAGAAAAGATGAAACACAAAATCGAGGGATATCGACCCGAAATAGAAGAACGTCGTGAAAGCGCGCCACGGCTAAGGTATACCATTGTCAGCTCAATCCCCTCAGTATGAAAGAAGTAAAATCCAACCTGAGCATTCACGAAAGCCTTCGGACTAAAATAGAGCTGTAATGGGGTGACCAACTGACATTGCTAATTCTCTGTCAGGCGAGACAAGTAGAAATGAGCGTGATGCTTACTACAGCCAAACTAGTCAGTACAGAGAGAGCTAGCCAGCCTCTAGTTATAGGCGGAATCTGGGTTATCCATGTCTCAATCCCGGGCATAGCGAGATGTAAGTATCAAAGAGTGGCAGAAATGCATTGATTGACCGCTGCACCTGGCCAATGTGTACAGTGATCACGTGGTAAGACACGTAGCAAGGGGCCGCTCAAGCAAGACTGGAAAACAGAAACAAAATTTCTCTATTGTAATCACCATATACCACATGAATTTAGGCCGTCAGTGCTCAAGATCTTCCCCCTCTACCACCTGCTCTCCATCTTCTGAAAGCTTGACATTTTTCTGCGCAAAATGTTAGAGATGAGATACATGGAGTACTGTAATGAAAGGACATACAGGGTGGTGGGAAGATTTACCAACGTACTTGGTATGATCTGAGTAAGAGATAATCAATAACCTACAGACAAATCGAGATGAAGATCACAGACAGCCATAAGCAACCAGCTCTCCAGCGGGATTTGTGAACTCTACACGGGTATAAGCAAGAGATTTGCCTGTGATCATTCAGATATGTGAGTTTCTGAGTCGACCCGTGTTGTCCTTTGTAACATACCCAAGCCACTTAGAACAGCCCTGGCGTGAAGAACGTCTCCAGGACGCCCCGCAGGCCGCACGAAGGAAGTGCCGATGTCTGTTGACACTCCGGTCATCCAGAAGCCTTTGGAAGCGACCGCTAAGGATCCGAGAGTATCTGTAAGCGACATGACAAGGCCACCGTGTACTAGCAGCAGTGGTAAGAAACAAAGAATGGAATTTCAACACATGGTTTCACCTGTCTGATCAACGGTCCATTCCATTCAGTGAGTCTCAGAAGATAATCAGGAGACATTTGAGCAGCGCTTACCCCAACTCTATTGACTGTAAATACGCCTCATCGTCAACAAACAACGCTAGCATCAAGCAGGAGACGTACTATTGTAGCTCTCGATCTTCAACGAAGCGTGCACTTCCCCGGGTACAGCACGATTGACTACAAGCTAAGTCGACTTGCGGTGACTATAATGCGTAAAGCCCGACATTTGTAGAACATACGTTTGGGAAGCACTGGGCATCATGTCCTATCTGCATGAATTAGCTGACTTTGGGAGGCAAGGAACCACTCAGAAAGTACCTTTATTCGTGACAAACGATTGCCAAACCTGACAGGCCTCCGATTAGATTTGCAACAGATGGTTTAGTATATTGTTGAACGTACTCGACGAGTGAAACGCAAACAAGCAGCCATCGACCGTTCTAAACTGACGTTCAGACCGACCACGAGGATATATAAATTATCGGCTCTCGGCAATCTTCCGGCCCGAGCATCAGTCTTTTGTGCTCAAAGTTCAACGGCAAACACTCCTTCGGCTTCAACTCTCGAGTCCTTCAATCATTATCCTCAGATTTGATTATGCGTATCGAAGAAGGATTCAAAATAGTAAGTGCATCATGTCGATGCGCACTCAGAATGCTCAACGAAGGAGCAGGTACCCTATACTGAAGATAATCCCTACACCTCGGATCCTGTGCTTCCTTCACTCCTTAGGAGAACGCTTCCTGCCGAGTTTGTACAACGCGCTACCGTGTTTACGGACTACAGTCTGAATGACGAGCTTACACCAGGACATTTCACAAAGTGGAACCAGATCTAAAGCACCTCGGAGACAAGGTCACGACTAGTGTGTATTCTTCTAACGATTGCGCTGGTCTCAGTCTTGACACAACGTGTTAAGCAATACGCGCCCTCAGCTCCGGGAACCGAATCTCTGCCCCTTCTCTTGTTCAGTACGACCAATGGGGAAATAGAGTCGACCGTCTACAAACTAGTGAAGGGTGGAGAGCCCTCAAGGCCACTGCCCAGGAAGAAGGTATACCGGGAATATTTTACGAGCGCAAATACCAGGAACACAGCCGCTCCTATGGATTCGCTAAAGTGTTGTTAATGAGCGGGGACTCGCATGAGGTTGATGATTTTCCGGTTGCGCCAGAACTTGCGCTAACTCTGAACCCAAGGTTTTCTGCCCTCTTAGCATGACCGACGGTGCCGCCAGGGTCCTTGAATTAATGGGTACGACAAGAATGAAGAAGGATATATTTCCGAGGTTGACAAGGTCACGAGAATCACTGTGAGCATTACAACTCGCTTTGACGAGGATTTATAGCCGGGACCCTTCATTTGCATTCACTTCTGGACAATGGATGACAGAGGTAGATCAAGCGCTCAAGACCAATGCTGATACTACTGATTCTCAGAACTAGCGACCAGGAGGATCAGATGTTTCTCAGACTGAAACCACTGCTCGATTGTCGGGAAAGAACGATCTTATGGGTTCTCATTACTTGTTGGATGGCTTCAAGTGGTTTTCAAGTGCCACAGACAGTGACGTTGCTGTCACTCTCGCTCGGACAGGTACACTCGATGAAGGTTCTAGGGGGCTTTCCCTGTTTCTAGTTCCCCTTCGGCTTCCGCTTCTTCGAAATCCTTCAGATCCTGTCCCTCCATCGACGAGCAATGGTATCACTGTCCATCGTCTCAAGAATAAGATAGGGACACACGCATTACCTACTGCAGAGCTCTCCTTAGAACGCGTCAACGCTTATCTCATCGGACCCTTGAACCAGGGTGTCAAGAGCATAACTCCCGTGCTCAACATCACACGAGTCTGGTCCGCCACCTCGTCAGTAGGAGGTCTACGGAAATGTCTTGCGATTGCCACTGCCTACGCGAATGTACGCAAAATTGAAGGAGGCAAACGACTGTTGAGAGACGCACCTCTACACGTAGCACAGTTGGCTTCCATCATCTTGGTATATCGAGCTTTGACACACCTGACGTTCGGAGTTATCAGACTCCTCGGCAAAGTCGAATGCAACGTCGCTTCTGCAGAGGAGAAAAATCGTTTAAGGATGTTGACACCGATCGTCAAGGCATTTGCAGCTGAGAAGGCTTGCGCAGCCATGGAAGAAGCAATGACAGCTCTTGGTGGAGCAGGATATATGGAAGAAAACGAAATTGGAAGACTGATCAGAGATTGCCTAGTAGAGAAGCGAGTCTTGCCGCTCATTTCGTACACGGACATCGATACTAACATCCTCTTTCAGAATTTGGGAAGGCACCACGACAGTCCTCGCATTGGACCTCATGCGGTCAACTAGAGACCCCACAATAATCAAAGAGTTCAATTCGGTGTGTATCTGCGCTCTCAGTTGAATAAATTTAGTTGTGATGAGTCTCATGGTTCGTAGTGGGCATACTCTGTAGTCGCTCTGTGTCCGCCAACATTGGTAAAGCGTACTCAGGAACAGCTGCAGATTCTACAGTCAAGAATGGACGATCTCACATCCGCACATTTACACCCAGTATCACCTCTTGTGGCACGTCCACTATTGTTGCTGACGGGTTACGTTACTTCGAGTGTATACTTGTTGGAACAAGCCCTCTGGTCTTTTACGAGAGGCGAGGAAGAAATGGAAATGGACATCGAGGTATTTAAACGATGGGTAGAAGACGGAGGATTCAGATCCGCAGATGAAGAGGTACTCAAGGCTAGAGAAAATCCACAGCGCAGCCTGATGATGAGCTCGAACATGGTATTCGGCATGAAAACTAATGCAAAGATGTAGTGTTACAGAGTATTTGGACATACAAGAAATCGTCCATAAGCAGAAGTCATGGCGAAGAATACGGAACTACATGGCATCTATTGTGGTGGTTTCAATTGATTAATTAGATCTAAGGAAGGAAATGCTACTCACCCTAGCATCCCGCGGCCACCCCACCCTTTTCGAGGGGTGAGAGTGAGGAACGTTATCTTTCCCTCCCGAAGTACTCTGATTCCTACTGGCCGCTGTAAAGGAAACATTCTGTGAAACCATGCAGGGCACCAAGGTACAAAACGATTACGAACGTCTTCATTTGCCGCTACTACCTCCGCTATTGGCTGCAGCGATCCTGATGTGAACGACGTATGCACAAGCTGCCCGAATTTTATCACCAAGTCTTCTCTTTGTAAGCCCTGTATCCAAGTGATCAGTCTCAATGCGTAATTGAACTGGTGAGAGCGTACAGCATCGGCGGCGGGGCTTCCTGGTGCCACGCCATCCACCCGTGCAAAAGGCTTTGGGTCTTGCGAAGCACTACTTTCTGACGCCCCTGCGTTAGCAGCAGCTCGACTCGGGTCATACACAGTTTGTAGCGCTTTCGCAAGAGCATCCGTGATCGCCTCTAGATCGTTCCGAAGCTCTATTATTCGTACACGAGCTCCGCGGACTGCATAAATATCGATATCTGCTCGAGGAAAGCCGTCTGGATCAACGAGGGGAGATTTCATAGTCGAGTCATTGGCTTTTAGTGTCGCTATGTGAACCTCAATTTGAGCTTCAATGTTCTGTTTCTGTAACATAAATTTTCGGACTTGTTCCACAGGACTGTCAGGCGACGGCAGGATAAAGCCCATGATGAGAAACCGAGAAAGGGCGCGTACGCTGCTGACGCAATCATCTAGCCATGAATAGACGGTTGCAGCGGCCCGGTTTGGCAGTCAATGTAACTTAGTACTGGGCTGAATATTATTCAAACAAGCTCCTTTGAGAAAATACTTGTACAGTTGGTCCTAAATATCATACAAACACAGCTATATGCGCCTTGTTTCATGCAACCACCTTTCCATCTACGACCTTGACGGATTCAAGGACGCGGAGTGTCTCATGAGCAGCCTTGATACCACTGCCGATCATTCCACCAAATGTCGGACCCATTCTGTTTTTCCCATCGTGTTCCGAGAGCTCCATGCCTTCGATTGACACACGAAGACATTTAATTGCACGTTCGTGATGAAGCAACAATTACTCACCAGTCATGATCAGTCCCGGTGCAACTTGTCGAGTATTGTTGACAATCGCAGGCTCGGAGCGGTTCATATCGAGGCCCCGCATGTTGCCCAGTTCTTTCAAAAGACCGGCACTAACGAGCCTCTTGGCAGAAAAGGCACCCATGGGCCCGTCATGCCCAGTGGCAGACACTACAATGGGCGCAGTTATGGTGTTGGGGTCCATGCACGATTGAGTGTCATGATTGAGTGCAACAAGTGTCCAGTTGGTGACAACACCACAGACTCGCTGTTGTCCTTGATGATCCTCGTGGATGATGAGATCCTCGACAGCAGTAGCATTCATCATGACGACATTCGGCATGGCGAGAACGCGGGAAAGAAGGGTCGACGTGAAAAGAGCTGCATGTTTGACGACAACATACGGACCTTCATCTTCGTATGGCACGCCAATTTCCTTCAAAAACCGGTCCGCAGGCTTGCGGATTACCTATACACATTGCGGGGGTCGGCCCTTGCATCAAGCATCTATACACTGAGCCTACCATTGGTGTCATAAGTTGGCCACCAAGCCAAGCACCACCTCCCGGCGCAACGTTAGCTTCAATAATGGTAACTTTCAGGTCAGGCCTCTCAGAAGCCAGCTGATAAGCGCAAGTAAGGCCCGAGCTACCCGCTCCAATAATGACGACGTCAGAGACAACCCTTTCGTACATCGTCTCGAAGTATCTAGGGTGAGATACACTATCAGTGAACACATCGGGTCTTTCATAGTACATACGCACCGCTTGATCATTGCTCGGGATACTTGAGCTTCTTGAATCGGCGCGAAGCGATAACGACCACCATAGTCTTCTTCAACGTCGTAAGTCTCGGTTTTGATATGGCCGGTGGACTTCAAATTGGCGACAGCATTGTTTTCAACAAAGGCATCGAGTGTCTGAGCAGGCGACATGATTTTCACGGCGAGAGAGGGAATTGCGGAGTCCGATTCCACTCCTTGATATAAATATGGAGTCGATCCCCTAAGAAGCGGACTCAAAAACTTCCCTGGTCACACAGTATACTATTTGAGGGCGTAGAACATCTCGATAGGGGAGATACCCCAAGTGACATCGTCCATGAGCGTACATTGAGGTAATGAGGAATGGGCCTGTTCCGCGAGTGAAAGTACGGCTGTTCGTCGAGGGTAGGCGAATATCAGCATTGAGAACGTTGGAACAGGAAGAACGAGGTCGTCCTGAATTCAATAAGGGCCGTCGCGCCAACAACCTATGCACATAAGAAGGCAGACATCAGTCCATGATAGGCTTTTTTTCAGAGTAAGAAGACTTACTGATACCAGTTGACCTTCTCCGAGTCTCGTATTATAACTGGAGTAAAGTCGATGGCGTTACAATGAATCCGTGGGCAAAATACTCGGGACTTACTCAGGACATCTCGGTGGAGTTATAAAGGTGAGACGTACTAGTTCGATTTCGCCTTCGCCCAACGTACATAGAGTTAAGGTTTGTCCTAACCGTCGTTAAGGTACTCTCAGCATCCTGACACCATTTCTTCCCCTCCTGTCAGTACCAGTCTTGAAAGAATACGATGCAGTCCCAGAATTTTATGGTTGGAGACCCACTCTCTTTGGATCGGATAAGATCTGTTCTTGTACGACTAGAGGATACAATCATTTTCGGTCTCATTGAACGAGCCCAGTTTGCCCACAATCCACGAATGTACCAGCGAGGCGGGTTCAAGGAGCTACAAGACCTGGGTTTCTCAGGGAGCTGGCTAGAATGGTTTCTGAAAGAGACAGAAACTTTCCATGGTGAGTTCTGGTAGAGCAAACCTTGCGTACGTTGTCTCATGCGATGTGCAGCTAAAGCGCGACGTTACACGAGGTATATCATTCCAGAATACCACTCACACTTGCAGACAACTCACTCAGTATCATATCCAGTCCGGACGAGTACCCATACACCAGTGACCTTCCGGAACCACTCCTTCCTCCCCTGTCTTTACCCAAAATCCTACATCCGAACAAGATCAACGCAAACCCATCTATCTTGTCGTTCTATATCCGTTCCATTGTACCTCGCATTACACGTCGCGCAACGCTCTCCCTAGCGACTTCTAAACGCGCGAAGGGTATAGTAGGAGACGACGAATACGAAGACGATGGGAACTACGGAAGTACGGCGACAATCGATGTTGAAGTTCTACAGCATATCAGTAAACGGGTGCATTACGGTGCGTACACCCGTATCTTCTGATGTCTTGTTGCTTAAACAGAACTCTACCTAGGCAAATTCGTATCTGAGTCTAAATTCCAGGAGAATCCATCAGCTTTCGTTCCGCATATCCTCAAGCCGAACCCTAAAGTTCTTGAGGATCTGATAACGAAACCCGAGGTAGAGCGTAAACTTTTGCAGCGCCTGCAAAAGAAAGCCGCGACCTACGCCCAAGATTTTGCTCCTGATGGTTCGCCGAATGGAGTGAACGGGAATTCTGCAAAGATAGATGTCGACGGCGTAGTAGATCTCTACGAGAGCTACATCATTCCGTTAACTAAAGAAGTTGAAGTAAGTCCTTACACCCTGAAGACATTGTCCTGAATTTTAAACATCATAACTTCAGGTCGACTATCTACTCCACCGACTTGATGGACTCTCCGAGGAAGAAATACAGGAGCTTGCTAATAGAGGTAGTAAGCAGTAAGATGTTATGATAGGCTGAGTACTGCGCGCAAAGCAAAACAGTTCAATTTGGTCAATTTGGACTAAGACAAAGCGATGCGCAGAACACAAACCGTTCATGAAGGGGCTACAAACTTGTGGATCCAAAAACTGTAAGAATATGTAAATACTGAGAAACTTGTGGATATACCAATCCGTCCAGCAGCTGTTATGAATACAAATAAATCAAGCAATTGATAAATGCAAGATGAAAATAAATGAGTGTCAGACCAGAAACCCGGCAGTAGATCAAAAACAACCGCGAGCAAAGCGGTAAGTAGATAGTGTGTGGGATAAAATGATAGTGTGAGATACGAAAGATAGGGTATTCGTGGCATGGTATGTGGTGCAGGGCGTAGTCGATCACAGTCCTAGATCTACAAGAGCAGTGATTTGAATCAATCACCAAAAGAATGATCCGCAGTAATGCTAACCTTTGAGCAGACGCTCCCTCTCTTCATCGGTAATCTGACTTGTTGCTCGCCTCGCAAGAAGTTTTTCGGTTCTATATTTCTCATACAAAACCTCCCTTGTATGCATCTTTAGGACCTGAAGACATGGTCAGCATCAAATTTAAAGAATGTGAGATATCATCATGAAAAAGTATACGCACTTTCATATGTGTGGACAATACAGCTGTTCTCAAAGCAGCGAAATCACAGTGGTTCGGGTCAAGCACATCAATAGTACCCCATCGGAACTTTCGAACAAATTGACCCTTCAGATCGTCTGGAGGGCCCTGCAGATATGACTGAGTGCGAATCGATCCGCCAGGAGTCTGGGGTATCGTGTCTATGAAAGGGGTATGGCCATCCTCGGACTGCTGTACCGGTGAAGAGGGTGCTGTCCGCAGAATCTGGTCGTCGTTCGAGGCATACCTGCGTGAGCTTTTACTTGCCTCAGGACAGATGATCGCGAACGGCATGAGAGCAGTGAGATCCGGCTTGGCGACAATGGGAGCTGAAAAACGAACGTTCGCAAGGCTCTCTTTGTCGTTCACATCGGGCGTGACTGGACGACGCTCGTCCAATGCAGCCTGCGAGAGGTCACGACGGGATCGCGAACGTGACAGATTGCGTCCATGACGGGGCGTGCGAAGTTTAATCACAGGGCGTGAACGTCTCTCTTCCTCCTCCTCTTCCTCGCCATCGGTTTCCTCTTGTTCATCATGCCCGGTTGCGGAGCTATTACTCGACTCGCTAGGAGCAAGGCGCACTTGCCTCTGAGGGTTCTTGGACGGTTCCTTGTTGTTTGGTCCGAAAACGCCAAAGCTAAGCCCTGCTTCCGCAAGGGAGACTCGGACGGACTCCTTGACCGCAATAAGCTTTTCGTCCGTCAAAGAATCTGCCCTAGCTATCACAGGAAGAATGTTGCATCGGGAAGAAAGCCGACGGATGACTCGAATCTCAGCAGGGGACATCGTAAGAGGAGTCTCATCTTCTTCGTCAGAATCGTCGCCAGAGGAAGTGTCCGGAATGAGATCTGGGGGATTCCGATACGACACAGTTGTTTCCGAGCGTGTTTTCGATGGCAGTGTAGACTGTGCTCTCCGTGCTGCAGAGGTCATGATTGTCGAGGGGTCGATCAAGTAAATACACCTAACGCAATGATGAAGCAGCTTTAAAACAAAGCAAAGCAACTGAAACACACAAATGAATATGTTGGTCTCCTTTGCTCTTTCTGACCACCTTCGATTCCTAAGCACATAGTCAGACATAGGTACTCGAAAAAAAATAGTCATACAGATGGCACACCTCATTCATGGTATCCGCGTACTGTGCATCCAAATACTTCATTATATTGCTGACCTGACGTTCCAACTTCAGCTCCCGACCTTCAATGAAATCTAGTCCAGGGGTATCAATGACAGAGAAAAGCACTCGGTCAAAGCGGGATTCGCATATCTCAACACAAGCTGTCTGTATAGAAGAAGTCGTCTTTGGAGAACCGCGCAAAAAGCGATCCATCGCAGCTCGCTGGTCAACCGTGGCACCGGGCGAGAGGTCCGCGGTTTCGAGTAAGAGTCGGAGAAGAGAAGTCTTGCCAGTGCCTTGACCGCCGACGACCTTGAATTGAGATACGTAAATTCTCCGCAAAGAAAGATAGAAGCTTCATAAACAGACCATAAGATTGAACGTCGGAGGCGTCCGAGCTCTTCGCATGCTATATCTACTGCTTGCAGACGGCGGTGGATTCGTCTTCCAGTTGTCAAACGCCGAAGGTGGACTTGACATGTAGAGAGCAGATATTGGGGGGCCTTCACCATTACCTGAAGGCCGAAAAGGTCGATGGAAAGGAATGCGGGCACTGTCGGTCCCTTGAAAAGAGGTTGGGGCCGCACCTTTAGGAATGTTATGAGAAGGTGGCTGGTCTTGCCGTATGCTGGATATATCGACTAGGCTTTCTGGCCATGGTATCCCAAGACTGTTCAGCTCTGGAAGCGAAGGCGATCCCCGTATTCCAGTGGGTTCTGGCGTTTGTTTTGATTTTCGTCGGAGAGAAAACATGGTGAAAGAAGCAACAAAAAAACAAAAAACAAAAGAGAGAGCTGACGAAAAGATAATAAAGTAAAAGAAATATAAAAGAACAGTGGAGAGTTGACAAAGGCAGGTTGTAAGATTGATGTTTTTAGAATTCAGGGTCTCAATTATTGGAATATCACGTCACATGTTCTACACTTCAGTATACCCCTCACTATGATTATCCTAAACGCTATATGACTATTCTGTGAGTATTCAACGTTCGAGCTTTTCAAACAAGTACAATTACATTCCCATGCCATCCAAGGTTAATAGCAACCAGATCCCAATGAATATAAACCAAGTCAGAAAGCAAGTGCACAACCAACCCAAAAACACGTACACGTAGACGTGAAAAAAGCATGGGAGAAACCAATAATCTACACAGATGAACGGGTGATGATGATCAACAACACGCAAAGCCTAGGGTATATCAGCGATAGCTGGAAAATTCTCCACCCGCATTTTCTTGGGCGGGCGTGAGGTCTCCATGTTTTCCGAAGACCGTTTTAAGTCAGCATCAAACGAGTCAACCACAACAATGTCCCGCCGCTCGTATAAGTCACCAGCAGCGCTGGCGGGTGTAGGAACCATACGGGATGACGGAGGTGAAGGAAGGTAGTCTGCCGGAGGCTGAGCCAGTTGCTGAGATGGAGGTTTGTTAGGTGTCGTAGAAGTCCGTCTAACGCCTCTCTTCATCCCATCGTCGCCTCCTCCTGCGCCTTCTCGGCGGTTACGATCATTTACATAATTACAAGGCAACGACCGGCGTGCACAGCTTGAACACGCCGGATGAGCACCATCGCATTTCGTTTTCCGAGCGCGACAGAAATTGCAAGCCACAACCTTCGGACCCGAATGTGAGGTTTGACGCGTGGTCTTCCCAGGAACAGTCGCTGCTCGTTTACGTTGCGCAGCTTGCTGCTCAGACGCCGGTCTCAGCGGAGGAAGGGATGGGGCAGACATCGGTGCAGGGGTGGAAGGCGATGGGTCAGGTAAAGAAAGCGTTGCGATGTGCGGTAATTCGGTTTCGTACATGGGAGGGCCAGCTGCTCTTGACCGAGAGGACGAAGACGGAAGCTCACTGGACATCCCTGTTATTGGCGGCAAGGCAGACGAACCATATTCGCTCTGTTTGTCCAGCACCGAACTCCGGCGAGACAAAGTTTGCGAAGAGTTTTGCGGAGAAAGAGAGGGGTCGCGCATGTCGGAGCGCTCTTCACCGGTTTCGCTCTCGCTCTCGTCGTCCTTACCTCGTCTGACTGCGCCACGTCGTTTATTTTGAGGCATATAGTCACAAGGATTCGATCGCTTGACACATTGGCCGCAAGCAGGCCTTCCACCGTCACATTTTAGCTTTCGAGCTACGTCCCAGAAACAATGATGAGCAGCTGGCGACAAAGAGAGCAAGATAATTCAATCACTTACACCGACAGAAATTACACGCCACAGTTATTTTCTTAGTCCGTTGCTTGGATCCTGTGATGTAGAATGAGATCAATTAAATGAAAAAGATTGCATGAGTGGGAAACTTACTGGAGCTGCTGGTTTTCACAGAGACGCTGTCGGAAACATTGCGGGATATAGGTGCTGACCGAACGTCTCTTCCAACAGACATTGCACGCGGCATATTGAAAGGAGGATGACGGTTCATGGTAGGGTGCGGGGAAGCGGTATCTATGGCCAATATGGGCCGAGTGGAATGAGTGATATGGCTTAGATGGCTGCGTTGAGGGTGAGTCAGTGAGTGGCGAGTAGGAGGTTGTTGAGGTGTCAATTGGTAATCAGTTTTGAACTTTTCGAATAGATATTCTCTAGTGTACTTCTGTAGTGTCTGCGAAATTGAATTGTTTGATGGGTGAGCGGCATTAATTTCATGCAGAGTCGTAGCTGTGGACCCTTACCTCCATGTGATGAAATATTGCTGCACGGAGATGGACGAAATCGCAGTGATTTGAATCTAGGACGTCAAGACTCCCCCACCGATAGTTCCGAGTAAATTTTCCTCTTGCGATTTTAGAAGGAGTGTGGCTATAATGCGAAGGAGTGTATGTTTGGATTAAATCAGACCTCGAGGGAGTCATCCTAGGTATGCCGTCACTGTGTGAATAGATATCGGGAGAAATGAGCGCGTAAGGCAATCGCAGTAAGGACGGGCCAGTGGGCGACGTGGGAGGTGAATTGTTGACGGATGAGATGGATCCATTCGAATGGACGGCGTACCCATTGGAAGGTTCGCCGGGCTTGGATAAAGGCAGGTCATCTGGATGTTGATAAGGGGCATCGATGTCAAATATACCAAACCCTATACCAGCATCTGCCAGGTCACGCCGGACCGCCATTTTGATAGCTGAAATCCGGTCGTTGGAGAGAATGTCGGCGCGAGCAATGACAGGCAGGACATTGACGCGAGCCGACAAACGCCGTATTGTGGTGATGTCTTGTGCGGGTAGAGTAGGTTTGTAAAGCAGCGGATTATTAGTCACCGGTGGTTCCAGGATGACCGGCTCTTGGTCTGGCTGCGAGAAACTGTTGGTACGAGTCCGAGGTATGACAGGAGCCGGGGGTGCGGGTATCGAGAGTGGAACAATCTGATCGGGGTCTAAGAAATACACACATCTGTTGACGATCCGGTCAACAGAGAAGAAAAGGATGAGCGGGACGGCTACGAACAGGTGCACAAAGTGGTCTGGATGCTGTCCCCATTCCTACAGAGCAGGAAAGACGGATGAGTGAAGGTGGACCGGCGAACAAGCGAGCGCTTACAGCATCAACGCCCTCGTTGAATCTGCCTTCCACATATCTGACGGTCTCTGATACGACCCTCTCGGAAGCAGCATCATCCTTGAAGTCCAAGGAAGGGGTGTCCACAAGCGTAAGTTCGAGAGGACGGTTGGGATCCTGGTCATGCTGTACGTCAATGGTTGTGGTCCTTATGTGAGTCGTGTGGCTGCTGCATCCCTGGACAAACTTTGCGACAGAAGCGAGCTGTTCCTTGGACGCCCTTTGAGAGATGTTGCATGTATCGAGAAGGAGACGAAGAAAGGAGGTTTTGCCTGGAGGGACGGGTAAGTAAGGGGTATATGCGCTGAAAGCTGAGAGACGACATGCCTCCTCGACAGCCGGCGACGAGCAGGGTGAATTCTAGAGAGAACGAAATGAGATTTGAGGAGAAAGAAAGGGCTCCGAGGTCAGACATACCGGAGGGATCGCGGTCGACAGAGAGAGTGGAAGATGGGCGGTGGTCGTCCCTGTCGTCGCGAATGCGCAGGTCAGCGATGTTCATAACTCTGACGGCTCACGCCAGGACGGAGGGAGAAGAGGGTCTGACCCGCAACCGCCAGACGAAGCGCGGTGATTTTGAAAACACTGATCCAAGAACCGACTACATGCTAATTCCCACCGAACCAATCGGAAGAAACTGAGGTCCTGATCCTCAAAACATCCTTTCCTATTAAACTTTTCTCATTTTATCCCGGCCTACAGTACGCGATTACAATAGATCAATACTATATCAATATACGAGCCTATCTCTGCCAAAAACTAGTACAAAACTACATCTCTCTTTCACAGTCACTTCTTTCAGTCTCAGAACTGTCCATCGGAGTGGTAAAAAATTCCCGTGGGAGCGGTAGGCATGCGCCGGGAATGCGCACGTAAGGGCCCAAGAAAAGAGTGGATGGCAACAGGATACGTAATCGAGGCTGGGGAGGATCTGTCACACTGCTGGTAAGTGATATGAATGTGGGGAAGCGTCTGGAAGTCTTTGTCAATTCTGTCCGACATTCCGTGTCTTGTTGTCTCATTTACGGTGTGGGATAAGGTCGTCCTCCGACTTTGGGCTCCGATGTTCTCTTCGGCGGGGACTGATCCTGTGCTCGTCATCAGGTGGTATATTATAGCGCGCCCCCGCTAGGCCCGGGTCAAGGTGAGCATGAGGGAGTGGCATCATAACAGGCGCCTGTGTGCCTAATCCTGGTCCTGGTCCAATTCTCTCCATGTCAAAGGTAATGTCTGGAATTTCCTGTGGCCGAAAATCGGAAAACGGTATTAGCAGCTCGGAGGTCCTTGTTTTCTCCGCAGCTGCTTTTCTTTTTGCTTTTGCCCCTTTAGATGCTTTTCCAGGGCCTCGTCGTCTAGGATATGGCTGATACACACATACTTGGTTTTCACGGGACTTGCAATTGAAACACGAGGGCCGCGTGCCGTCACATCGAAGTTTCCGTCCTGTGGGTAAAGTACACATTCAGCTTTGACGGCTTTCTGATATCAGTCTGCCAGGGGGTACCACTCACCTCTGCAGAAATCGCACGCTATCAATGTTTTTTTTCCCGCTTTCGCTCTGCCGCCCTCTTGAGCAGCGCTTGACTGCCTACGTTTCCTCTCCTTCTGGGGAGTGTAATCCGGATCGCTGTCATCAGGATCAGCGGATGATCCTCTGGGAGGCGTAACAGGCGGCAATGGATAGCCTGACGAATAGTCGCCGACACTGCTACTTGACCCCTCTCCTGCAGACCACACCCGTTGGGAAGACCCGCTGCTGCCGCTGAGGGGAGGCAGCGATGGAAGTGTATATTGCTCTTGATCTTCTCGAGGATTGCCGCCATATATCAAGTCAGGAACTCGTCGTGTAAGTTGGAGCGGTGAAAAAAGAGGATCCAGGCCTTGTGGCTGGCCTAAGGAGTACAGTAGGTAGCGACCGGGAAAGAATTAGCTTCAATGTCATACAGTTGCAAGAACACAAGACAGACAAGCAGTGGCGCACCTTGATTATATGCGCCATATCCGGTCTGACTTTCCATGTCATCCCTCATCACGGGGTGCCTTGAAAGGTCCTGCTGCCGATATCCAGTAGGTCTCTCAGTGTACCGAAAAGGGCCAGGGCGAGGAGTCCTCGACGGGTACCCTAGATCCCTTCTTAGACCCCTGTGATCGTTGTAATGGAATGGGGACGCCATTGTCGACGGCCCTGCTTCTCCTTCTCTCCACATCGAGCTCGCTGGCATATATGGCAGCTGGCTGTGCACATCCACCGGCGGAGGGATATAATCCGACTGCTGAGGGCCTTGAGCTTGTCTTGCGATTGAGGCGTGATAGGCGGGGTCACTTCGAATAGGGGGACCCTGCGGAACGGCAATTGGAGGACCAACTGAGTGCCGACGAAAATCACCAGAAGGCGGGGGACCTGCGAAATCTCGCATCGACGAAGGGGCCTCGAATAATAAATTTCTGGTAGGATATCGCCGCGACGACAGGGAAGTAGAGGGTGTCGGCGCCAAATCCGCTAGAATCGGACGAAGAACAAAGGACGAAGACGGCTGCCGGAAAAAGGCTTGCTCCTGCGAGCTCGCCTCGCCCTCCTCCCTGTCTTCGTGTTCAGGTAAAGTTGTTCTCGTTGAGCTATCCCTTGAAGTTTGCGGAGCGTTATATAGATGAGGAATAAGACTGCTGGGAAGAGAGCTCCGTTGAAAGCTATCGTTATCCCACCTTTCCATAACGGCGAGAAGGTAGGACGAGCGGAGGAGTATAAAGTAGCTGATGAGACGAGAGATGGTGGATAAATGAGGGACAGGAACAAGGTAAAAAAGAGGAGACAAGTCAAGAGCGAACGAAGTGGCCATCCAACCGTTGAATCGTCTCAAAAATCACGACGCCCGCACAGAGACCTGGATGAACGGGAACAGATTGATATGTCGAAATTTACGGAGGAAACTGTAAGAGCGAAGCTTTGTTCCATCAAGTATGCTTCCGCCTTTTGCTTGCTGGCCAGAAAGCACGGAAGAACAGCGCAGGAGGCTAAAATGCCAATTCCACCTGAGACATACAAACTGACTGACTTGCAACTTGCTCGTGGCAATTCAGATATGTCTTCCGTGACGCTGCCACTCGTAGCAAAAATCGGATCTTGCACAGAGCCAGTCAGCACAACGCGCACAGCGCTAACTTCGAGGCCGAGGCTTGATTTTATTGGCCTTCAGGGCTGCCTGAAACACGATCGGGTTCGCTCTGCCAATCTATGAAAGCATATCACCCCCGTTTTGGTAGTTTCGAACCCGAGAACCGGCGCTCCTAATTCAAACTCTAAAGTCTACGATCCTTGGAAAACAAGAAATCTTACGTCGCTAAGCGCTTTTCCGTTAATGCTGCACGTTCAACGCAAAGTGACTGTTCTTCTAGGTTCTTCTGTCATTGCGAGTCCCGATTTCAAAATCTGTCTCTGGTTTTTCCTTTGTAGCCGACTTTCGGCGTGTATCAAGGCCCAAAAAGGCAAGTCTCAATTCGGGACAGGCTACAGCAAAATATTTCGGACTTCGGGTGCATGTGCGTATCCGGCTGAAGCGCGCCGAAACCCACGTGGTACGTGGGGACTGTCGGGCCCGACACGGTCCCACGGCGAGTGAGAAAGGACCTCGAATTACAATTCAAGCTCCGCTAATACGCCGCCGGCTTGTCAGTCGCGATGCTCAAAACACGCTCGCCGAAAACGACTTTCAAGCTCTCTGCCCACAGATCTTTCTGGAGCAGCGCAAAATGTCAAGAAAAAGTTGTAATGAATCGTTACAGCAGGGTCGTCACCCAACCAAAGGACCAAGGCGCGAGTCAGGTAAGTCATCACTGTCCTGTACTCGGCGCGTGATATGAACGATCCCGTAGGCCATGTTGTATGCAACAGATAATATCAACACTCAAGATGACTTCAATAAGGCTATGGTTGGAGTCGCCAGTGTATGGTGCGTCATTTCTTTCGACTGCCAAAAATTGTTTCGTGACTCATACATGTTCATAGGTATGAGGGCAATCCGTAAGAACCTTCGCAATTGAATTTTCCCTCTGTTTCATATCTACGACCAGGTGCAATAAACATCTACTTGGTCTCGGCCAGGCGATAAAAGCCTCCCTACAGAATTCAGATCTCATTGCGTACCAATTTGGTACCGTCGGAGTCAGCGATGGGATTAGCATGGGCACTCGTGGAATGTCGTATTCTTTACAATCACGCGATCTTATAGCCGACCAGGTTGAAACCGCAGGTGGAGGACATCATCTGGACGGTATGGTCGTAGTGCCGGGATGTGACAAGAATATGCCAGGTGTATTAATGGCTCGTTAGTTCCATAAACCTTAGCTTCTGCCGTTCCGATCCTAATCACAGTGTTCTAGTGGCTCGTCTCAACCGACCTGGTATAATGGTCTATGGAGGCACTATTCGTGCTGGGTCTTGTGAGGGCGCCCCGCAGTTGGACATTGTGTCAGCTTTCCAGGCGTACGGAAAGTATCTACAGGACGGTCAGACCCCATCTGCAGAGCGTGAACGTTTCAATACTATCCGTCATGCGTGTCCCGGTCCTGGTGCTTGTGGTGGCGTAAGTATTCTCGTAAATGAATGTCAGTCAAACCTTTCGAAGCTTACATTACATGGTGTCTGTTCTTCCTTTTGTAGATGTACACTGCCAACACAATGGCCAGTGCCGCCGAGTCTTTGGGAATGACTTTGCCTGGTTCATCATCTTTCCCTGCAGAGTCTCAGGAAAAACACGATGAATGTGCCTCTCTTGGGCCCGCAATGTATGAACTATTGTCTAAAAACATTTTGCCCCGTCAGATTATGACCCGATCGGCATTTGAGAATGCCATGGTAGGTCCCTGTATTCTCTTCTTTCTCCGCCTTTCTCGCCTTCATCAGAAGGTGATGTATTTTCATTGTGCTAACACGCGTTTCCTCCCCACCAGGTTCTGACTATGGTTCTAGGGGGCTCGACCAACGCCGTCCTCCATCTCATTGCCATTGCTCGTTCTGCTGGTATCACTCTTACCATTGATGATTTCCAGAATGTTTCCGATAGAATACCTTTCCTGGCCGACATTAAACCTAGTGGCAAGTATGTGATGGAGGATGTTTACAAGATCGGAGGTATTCCAAGTAAGTCTCCCACTCTGACCTTTTGCTCTCACCAGACACTTCCGTAGCCAGTGTTCCGTATATCTTTTCTGCGAAACGCGGAGGCTTTGGGTTATCGTTCCGATCGAATGTCAAAAATGCTAACGATACCATAACACGCAGAGATTTTACACTTCCTTATGAAGAACAAATTGATTGACGGAGATAACATGACGGTCACTGGACGCACCCTCGGAGAGAACCTTGAGCGATGGGTTCATCAATACGGAGACCTCGACCCAAGGCAAGACGTTATTCGTCCCTTAAGTAGCCCGATCAAGTCGACAGGACACATTAGGTACGCCAAAAGCTCTGATCAATATGTTCTGCGCAGATGTTTCTACATCTGGTCCGCACCCACCTTTCCCTGCGCCTTCTTTGAAGGTTTTCCTGTGCCTAACATGTGGCTCATCTCCGTGTGACTTTCTCAGAATTTTGAAAGGCAATCTTGCTCCTGGAGGTGCCGTCGCAAAAATTACTGGGAAAGAAGGACTTGATTTTACAGGCAAAGCAAGAACGTTTGATAGCGAGGATGACTTTGTCAAAGCTGTTGAGAGTGGCTCAATCAAAAAGGGCGAAAAGACAGTAGCCATCCTGCGGTACCTTGGTCCTAAAGGAGGCCCAGGTCAGTACATGTTTCTTTCCTTTTTCTCCTTCTTTTTTCTTCCCATTTTCCCTTCTCCGTCTCCGTCTTCTGTTTTCATTTCCCCCATTTGGTAGTCAGGCAGGATGTTCATCTACCCTTTTTAGGCATGCCGGAAATGCTCAAACCAACGAGTCTGATTATGGGTGCTGGTCTGGGTCATGATGTGGCGTGTTTGACCGATGGTCGATTCAGCGGAGGGTGAGTCAAGATCCGAATTGTCTGCAGCAGTCCTTTCTCAATACATTCAAGGTCACACGGTTTTTGCATCGGACACGTCGTTCCAGAGGCGCAAGTGGGCGGACCTATTGCGTTTGTGCAGGATGGTGATGTTATTTCAGTGGACGCGGTCCGAAATTCTATCTGGCTACATGTCTCTCCTGAACAGCTGGAAGAGAGAAAGAAAGGCTGGGTTGCACCGCCTTTAAAAGCTACTCAGGGTACATTGTACAAGTATATCAAAACCGTGACCGATGCAAGCCACGGTTGCGTTACGGATGCTTGATGTGGACCAGCAGTTGTCAAAAACCGTATCTACAATATTATTCTACATACTAGTCTCAGATGTGCACTTGAGGTGGAAAAACTAGTCCAAATCATACAGGGTATTTCATGGAACTAGTGGTGCCGGTGAAGCTTGAAGCTTTGAAGTCTAATCATTCTAACCCCCCTTCGTCTTTTTCATTATTCTTTTCTTCTCGCCTTTTGGCATCTTGTTCTTCCTCTTGTCTCTCGCCTCTGCCTTGACAGCTTTCTTCCTCTCCTAAGAACCTTTGTCAGTGATCGTGTGCTAGAACAAACATGGAACCTCCGAAGGACTAACTTTTTTTGCTTCTCGGTCTTCATGTCGATGTCCCCGTGGTTTCTCTTCCCCGAATGCGTCAGCAGTAGGATCATCAGCAGTATCGTCACCTCCATCCTCTTCTTCAACTGATCCAGAGGCAAGTTCTGAGGCATCGTCGGCGATCGCATTGGTATTCGTAGCTTCGCCACGAAACCGGACCTTCGTGTCATCCGCGAACGACATCTGTTTTTGCCTATCATCTGACAGTTGCGAAGGCGGCTCAACAATCCCTATCGTGTCGGCATAAATAAGTTTCTTGCCGTCCCCGCGCTTCAGCACTGCTACGTCTCGTTCTGGGTCGTACACCTCGTTCAGAGTGCGAGGAATATATGATTGCAAAAAAACGGAGTCTTCGTGGGCAGAGGTAGAATATTCCGCTTGGCCTTTGGATGTGACTTCATCAGCTGAAGCGTTTTGAGTTTGCTCCTCCTCCAACCACCTCCCAAGCACTTTTTCGTCGGTGTCGTCTTCATAATCTTCAAATCTCATTCTGGTGACAAATTCAAACGCTCGCCTGAGCCCTAGAGGTTTTACGCCGAGCCGACCGAAAAACTCCTCAACGTTGTTTAAATCTTTGCGCAGAAAATCGAATGCGGAGGGGTGATCGTGCTCAACGCTCTGAGACACGTCGATAATCCACAAGTGACCATCATGATAGAGGATGTTGTACTCGGACAGATCGGCGTGCACAAGCTTGCACTGGTGAAACATAGTGCGAACGGCTAAAACTAGCTCAGCATAAAGATCGGTGAGTTGACTAGGCGAAAGCTGGGCATCTTTGAGACGAGGAGACGCCCTGGAATACATTTATTTCAGCGTATGCGTTAGCAATGCAATTTATACAGCTGACATACCATCCTTCTTTATCACCTAGAAAGCTCATGACCAAGACGTTTTCTCGGACCTCAAGCGGATCTGGACATCGAATACCAGCCGCAACAAGTCTTTTCAGGTTACGCATCTCCTTTTCTGCCCATAGTCGCACCATTTTCCGAGGATTCTTCCGGCTGTATCCTCTTCGGAATCGGTATTCTCCAGTAACATATTTATCCCTGTCCTTGAATACGAGAATAGATGTCTTATATATTTTGAGCGCTAGATGATGCGATTCTGGAGTCAACGCGTGATAAACATTGGCCTAAGAGTATCAGTGGTCGCATGCAACGAAAGCGGAGCAGTACGAGTATGACTGACCTCCTTGCCTGTACTGACACAACCATTCACTTCGTGAATGACTCCGCGTCCGATCATCTTGAAAAGAATGAGGCGGGTGCGAGGGTCTAAGACCTGTTCATTTGTAGCTCTATCTGACTTGTCCTTCAGATTAGCATATGAACTCGGTCCTTTACGGTTGACTCCAACGCCCATAGTGTATGGAACATCCAGTTTTGTTAATCGAGAGGAGTATTTTGAGAGGGCTGCTAGTTGATCAGACGTCTTGCCCTTTGATTGAGGACCAAGTATAGATGTTGCAATAGATGATCGTGGATGGTTGATTGCAGGAAGGGCTGCAACGGTATTTGATTTGTTTATTGCAGATGTCGCTCCTTGCGCATTTCCGGTACGGACTGCGAGGTGCTGCCGCAGACGATTGTACTGCTTTGTGAAGTCTAGCCACAGTATTACCGTGAATATTTATTTGGTCGGTTGAATGATACATACAAACCTCGCTCTGCTATTTCCCAGTCCTCGTCCTCGACTCTATCATCAACATACGTCTCATCTATCTCATCTCGATCCTGCTCTTCGCGAAAAATTTCGGAATCAGATAAATTACTGTCTTCAGAGTCACTTGATCCATCAATATAAGAGTAACCTGCGCGAGGGTTGCCCTCTTCTAGCGCATCATCGAATTGGCCTTCAATGATGGTGGACATAAGAAAAGGGGAAATATTTAATTGCCGGAGATCACGCCACCCGATGTAATATTTGGACCAGAAGAGAGAACCAAACAATCATCTTTCACTGCAGCAGCACCCAACCAACGTCGAATTCGCGGCATGTCAGAATCGGAATCTGATCCTACTGTGCTCGGAAAACGTGCTCGCGATGGCAAGGAACATGCTGAAGAAGTGGCCCCGCAAAATCCCGACCTTGACGCCGAGGATGACGACCTTGGGCCTATGCCCGTAGCAGCTGGTGAAGATGGTGTCTTGAAAAAGAAGAGAAAAGGTATGGATATTATCGTACATCACTATTCTGGGCCCTCAAAAGACATAGCGCATCTCTTCTAGTCCTTCCTCATGAGCGTTTATATCTTGATCATCTACCAAACACGGAACAGTACTACAAAAGTTTCATGCACCGCGACGTGATCAATTTCAGTATCGTTACGAAGTAAGGGTCGCGTATATCTGGGAGGCTCTACTGCTGATGCTTTCAAAGAACTGATTTTCTGATTACGACCTCCGTCGATGGTCATGTCAAACTATGGAAGAAACAAGACACAGGCATAGAATTTGTCAAACATTACCGCGCCCACCTTTCGCCTGTAGCAGGAGTTTCTGCTAGTGCTGATGGACAACTTTTCGCCAGCATATCTGAAGATGGTACCGCTAAAGTTTTCGACGTAGTCAATTTTGGTGAGCATATGACGCGTATTCATAGAGTCTTGATTAATTATATTCGCACTCACAGACATGATCAACATCATAAAGCTAGGTTTCACTCCACATGCTTGTTGCTGGGTCCATCGTCGTGGTCAAGCGCAAGGTCTTCTAGCTGTGTAGGCCGTTCCGTACGCAGCTATCACCCTACAGTCATTTGACCAATATCAGTTCAGACTCGGTTTCTGGGACCATTCGCTTATATGATGGTCGTGGTGGAGACAGTCCTCTTGATACAATCGATACTTTACATAAATTCCCGGTGCACATCATGGCTGTAGGTTTGGCTCTTTGCTAGTTATTCCGTGTTGTCTTGACGGGTTCTTCAGTACAGTGACCGCTACGGGGCGGTCGTATCAGCGGATGAAGCTGGATTTGTTGAGTATTGGCAGCCTACAGAACCATTCACTTTGCCTAAAAACATACCTGGGATGTGGTCTTTCAAGAGCGAGACGGACCTGTATGAGTTCAAGAAGGCGCGTGCTGCTAAGCCCTATCTATCCTATTTCTGCATCTTACGTGTCGCTCACAGTCGAAATCTACTCCGACGTGTATAACGTTATCGCCTGACTCATCGTCCTTCGTGACTTACTCCTTACCCGACCGACAAATACGGATTTTCTCCTTCCTTTCTGGAAAATTGACGCGGAAGTACGACGAATCGCTAGCCGCTCTTCAGGAGATGCAGCAGGCTGGTACTGCCATTTATAAAGTCGAAGACATGGAATTTGGTCGACGGTTAGCCGCAGAAAGGGAGCTTGAGCTTCCAGGTCCTGATGGTCGAGTCCCTGGTCGGTGGAGTAATGTAATTTGGGATGAGAGTGGGGCATTCATCATCTATGGTTCTCTACTTGGCATCAAAAGTAGGATTCATTTATTCTTCTCGTTGAGGATACCCACTAACTGAGGGTCGAAATGTAGTTGTCAATACTGTCACCAACCGCGTAGCTCGCCTTTTGGGCAAGGATGAGGTCGTTCGATTTTTGAACTTGAGTATTTACCAAGGTTCACCATCCAAACGAAGTGTCACCACGATGGTATGTTTTCTTTGGGGGGAGGGGTTTTTTCAACACGGATTTGACGATTTAATGGCTTATTTAGGCGATGGCTGCATCTGCCAACCCCATTCTTGCTGAAAGAGGAGCTCGAGATCCGACACTGTTCTGCACAGGCTTCAAACGGCAGCGATTCTATATGTTTACACGGTCCGAGCCTGAGTAAGGTTGCATATTTCTCACACGATATCCTCCCTCACCGAAACCTTGTGGTAGAGACAACAAGTCTGGGGACAGAGACGTCTTCAACGAGCGGCCCACCAGAGAAGAACAGAGTATTGCTACTGCGGCACCAGCCACAGGCAAAAACGGGCCCTCACCTGTCTCCCACGCAGCAACTATTCATACCACCCTGGGCGACATTCACATACGATTGTTCCCTACCCAAGCTCCGAAAGCTGTGGAGAACTTTGTCGGTCATGCACGCAGTAGCTACTTTGAAGGTGTTATCTTCCATCGAGTGATACCAAAGTTTATGATTCAAACTGGCGATCCCTTGGGCGACGGCACTGGCGGTACTTCGATTTGGGGCAGAGAATTCGAGGACGAATTTTCTGATGAATTGAAACACGATAGGTAGGTTTTGGTTTTACTCCGTTTTTTGCGAGGCTAACTAATGTTTGTCCTTGAATTTAGGCCTTACACAGTCAGTATGGCTAACGCAGGTCCGGGGACGAATGGATCTCAGTTCTTCATCACAACCACGGCAACACCTTGGTTGGATAAAAAGCACACAATCTTTGGGCGTGTATTGTCAGGTCTTGAGGTAGTTCATGCGATCGAAAATGTGAAGACCAACAAACTAGACAAGCCCTACGAAGACATTAAGATTATCAACGTTGATGTAGAATAAGCCACTTCTCGCATACGCCAAATGTCATACACTTGTAACCACGTTCGACTGTAAATTCTGTTACAGAGCTACCCTATCTAATGTCTGGGTGGCATGGTGAATGGACATCGTCGGGATGACCATTGAATTCGATCTGATATTCTTTAGACGTGCTTCGAAACGTGATCGGATTTTCAATATCAGCAACGCGGGTGCCAATCTTTGCGGCTGAGCTATTCCCAGTTCTGCAGGGCACGAGAACTTTAGGAACGAATGCTGCTGTTTCGCATTAACACTCTCCAGTTCCAGGATACAATCGTAGACGTCGAGTGTTACGCGACTAAGGAATGCGCCACGTTCTTGAAAGTCTGGGGAAGGACAGTATGCGACTGGGTATTCAAGGAGGA
This sequence comes from Omphalotus olearius VT 653.13, assembly GCA_000296255.1. Lineage (NCBI taxonomy): Eukaryota > Fungi > Basidiomycota > Agaricomycetes > Agaricales > Omphalotaceae > Omphalotus > Omphalotus olearius. The sequence goes on along the minus strand of JH814821.1, from coordinate 444,156 downwards.
ATGCTGCAAGAGGTACAGTGGTATCCGGAGACAACCCCTGCGGAAGGGAAATGGTCGTAGGCAACTCTGAGCCATTGTTCACGGTTAGCCGGGCAGCTACGTCCCGCAACAAGGTAACAACCTGATCCGGAGGAAAGTGCAGCTAGAGCGTCCTATATGAGCACGATAAGAGTGTAATCGAGAGAGAAAGGGACTTACAATCTCAGATGCATCACTTTGTAAAGCACCCACAAACGTCGTCGCATCAAGATCACCACTCAGAGCAAGACCAAGCGGCGAAATCTCATCTCGGGCTAGATGTACTACAGTTTCAACTGCTCCGAGGGCTCTGGGACATCTCGCCAGCAACAAGGGCACAGCAACAAATATCGACTGCTCTGAAGAGGGCTCATATATGTGAACTACGTCTTGGAATAAAGAAACCCTCTGTAAGAATTAGGATTGCATCAAGTTCGACAATCAAGAGCGACATGAATGGTCTGCATACATTGCGAAGGCTGTGCAATAAAGATGAAAAGATCTCACATGGGTCTTCCACGGTGAAGGTGTCGACGAGATAACCTGTCCTTTGCCGACTGTCAGCGCGATGCAGAGGGCTTACTGCGTAGCTCATGAACTTATCCACATGTGGAGCTGCCTTTTCACACACAGACCCGTCCAAAATGCTATTCAGCCCGATCAATGGCACGGTTTGACTTACCGGACGGAAAGACCGATCAGAGCAAGGTCCGTGGCGAACGATCTTAATCGCGAAGGAGATATCCTCCCTATTGACGGCCGACGACCGATCGTTTCTTCTTGAATTGCTTGAACGACATTATGGAATCCCCATGGAGCATTCTTTGAGGACCGAATTCGAAGATCAGCCCAAAATCAGTCAAAGATTCGAAGCGACGAGAACATTGGAACTTTGAGACGTTATTCTACCGTGAAAGAGAAAACATACCATTCAATAAGAGAGATGTTTGTTGTGAAAGTGAAAAGCGAAAGGTGTAGTACTGTATAAATGTCAAAGCGAGAATGGGACGTGGATCACGTGAGGTGATGAGAGTTACTACTGACCACCGCCTCGTGAGATGGAAGGTGTCGAGGGGAATCAATATGATGGACGACTGTCTAGCTGATACCGGATTTCCCTATATCTTCTTAGGACCCACCTCTCCTCGTTGTCTCCCGGGAATTCCAAGTCTTTCGCACCTCGTCCTCTTATAACCCTCTTTTCAGCCATCCTCGTCTCTCTGCCGGCCAGATCTTTCTTCATCGCTGCGGGCCAGTCATTCTTTTGGTTCTCATTCCTTCCTTCGTCGAAATGCCTCAGTCGTTCTCGTCGTTCCTTGCTGAGAGTGAGTTGCGACGGGCCCTCCTTCGGCCATCGCTTAATGTTTTCGTGCCTAGGAGCTACTCAAGAGGACGTGGGCAAAAATGCTGTATCTTATCTCAATGTCTGGATCTACTTCAATCTCATCGGGAACACCATCCTTCTTCCATTACTTGTCGGAACCTTCTTGTTCTCAAAACGAGTCAAGAGACATCCAATTCTCATCAATGTTTGCGTGACTTGGATATTGTCTGGCATCTTTTCTTTACTTTTGTACACGTCTTGTTTTGCTTTTGCTAGCGACTGGCATTCACAATGACTCCGTAGGTTCTATGCGGACAGAGCAATGCCCTGGGATCCCAATCCTAGCCCAGCACTTTGCATAGCGCAGACTTCGCTCTTGTATGGGATCACCCCAATGCGAGTCAAAGCCCCAAATTGCGCTGTTCAAAACTAATTCTTGTGCTTACAGGTGGTCTGTAGCCGTTATCGTGTTCTTTTATTACATGGTCGGTGCCGTCAGTGGAAATTGGAGCGATGCAGGCGTAGGAAGAGCAAGGCTGCTAGCTGTACGTCTATCAGCCTAATTTACGAGCATGCTGTTTAAAGCTTCTCAGATGCTGGGAGCACCATACTTTGTTCAGATCTCTTTCACTATAGGTGCACTTGTGGTGCGTGCTACTGATATCCACCTCAACAAAATGCAGATCAACTCAAGCTATCGATCAAGATTTCTGTATCTTACCCTAGCCTAGTCACCCGACAGCATCGATTTTTCTATTGTGCACTCAAATTCTTCCCCCTCTCCAATGCGATGGGGATATTCACATTCATCGTAGGTTTGGGGATCATTATGCTTCAAGGTGGGTTGTTTAACATCATCACGATAACGCTTTTATGAGAATCATCCAGTCCAACTTGTTTCTACGATGTATCGGACTTGGCGTGGATTAAGAAGAGCTGGGCGCCACACTGGTGTTGAGCTACAGATTCTAGTGCGAGCCGTTGTGTTCGGAATATATATCATGTTTGGGATGGTGTAGGTGCCACAACCGATAGCTGTGCCTTTCTTCACTCAAAGTAATCTCAATAGGGTGAATGTCATTTCCCTCTTCGACGAACACAATGTCGCCCCGGAGATGTATGCTGCAACAGGTGGGCATCACCAGTTCTATTTGCTCCGTACAAGACTTACAGCCCTTCTAGTCGGCACAGTTGTTTTCCTCGTATTTGGTACCCAACCTGTGCGCAGCTTTTGTGTATCTCGTATGCGAGTGTGATTGATACTGATTTATGGCGTTGCTTGATACAGGACATTATACGCGCTTGGTGTTTTTGGCGGACATTTCCTCAACACCCTCCCGTACACGTTACTCAACAGCCTAGCTGGGATTGCTTTGATCTTCTCAAGTCCCCCTCACCGGAGAAATCAAGACAAACTTTCGTCGACCTGATGAGTTCTTCACCAGTATCACCCCCCCGCGCGGCGCAGATTGCTGACCATGTGCATGGTCCGCACAATCAAACGCAGCGTCAACGCTAGCATATGAGTCTGATGCGATGTTTCTGGATCGCACGACGCAGCGATGACAGCTCACAGCAACACCCTTGTTCCTATGTATTCAATTTTATGGGTATAAATTGCTGATTTTATTTAATCTGGTGTATTCCATGTTCCTGTGCGGTCGTTAGTTCTTGTTCTGTCATCTCATCATCCAGAACTAACACGCTTGCTCTCACATTCGAAATAACATTGGTGATTTTCTCGGATTCGTTCCTTCCCTCGACTGATGGTCGTGACAACCTCCTATATCTCTGCATACTGTGTTTCGCTTCACACTGTATAGATTATGGTATGTGCCTGCTACAATGCATACAGTCCACCAATCACGAAATCAAGTCACAGCCGCACACAAGTGGTTTCAGTGAAAAGATCCGAAATATGTACCAGTCGATACTGTCCGCCGGGCCCGTCATGTGGGACATCACAGTCTGCCTTCTTCACTATTCCTTCTGGTCGACGACGAAGCTATTCGCAACGACAGGGTGAATGCAGCGTGTCTTTCCCGTGTTACGATCCTGCTTTCACCATTTCGCGAATGACGGTTGCTGCGCTTCAAGGGCCGATCAAACGGGAATTTATAAGGACACCTCCCGTTTGAAGTGTCCAGATGATACCAATGGGTCAGTCAAGCACCTGGCGCCGTATATTTCATGGCCTCGAGAGCGGAAATACTCTCTTCCCCATGCTGTATCGATTCCTGCACAGTTTGCACGGCAAATACGATGACAGCTGTTATAGACCACCATGCAATCGTTAACCAAGAACGACCGAGAATGAAAGAGATAGTAGGCGCTACTAGGGCCAGCGCATACGAAAATGTGAAGGGAAGGGGACGCATATAGAAGCACATGGAGTCTTCGAGGTGTATACGGAGGAGAAGAGTGCGCATCGGATTGGGATCTAGGACGAGAAGCATGTTGAGATGAAGGAACAGAGACACGAATGTGAATTGTCTAGGGAGTGGTATTGGAAGATCTGAATCCATGGATGCGCTGGGAAAGAGCACCGATAGCGGCTCATCTGCCGGATTAAGCAGGTAATTCAGGTAACTGAGAACAATTTGAAAAGTGTCAGGAGGGCTTGAATTGCACATGAGTAGACTAGAACGAACAGTGTCGAAGACAGAGATACCAGAATCTGCATGAGTAGTATATACAGTTTATTTGATTTCATGTTCTCGTCTCTGAGCTTCTGAATAACCTCGTCTTGCTCTGAAGAGAAGAATCATGAGTTGGTGACGTTTACGAAATATTGATAGACTTCACCTTGTTCGTCCAGTACTGTGTTATCCTCGTCGACTTCTGCATCTTCAGAGGCGAATTTGAAAGGCCTTCGTCGATGAATATCCATGAAGCTGAGAGCAAGTTAGTAGAAGCAAAGGGACTAGTTCTGTCGTTTTATTGGTCCATGCTGACGTCAATGCGGCCGCGCCGGCACCGCACCCCGCATGCGAACACAGGTACAACCTGTGAAACTCGTAATGTTGATACTTACAACAATACTATCTCCTACATTTCTCCTAGTATTAGCACTGTTATAAGTATCAGCTCAGGCTCTTCCGTCTATGCTGCTCAGGAGTGAGTCAAGACTCAGTCAGAGACTCAAGACTCCAGTGTCATGTGCTCACCATTCACGTGATGTGAGCCAGTTTCCTAATAAAGGAGACGTGTATATTTCTCAGTCGTCGAGACTTTTTTTGCTTGTAAGACTCGACCGTTCAGGGACACTTAGAATTCAAAGACACTCATATGTTCACACCTCATGATATCTAAATGCTCAGAACAGGTAAACCACTTGGAAATCCTAGTTTGTCTCGGTGGTTTCGCTCTTCTGCAGCCCTCGCTTCAAGCCAGGCTTTCAGAGAAGCAGTCAAAAGCTCACCCAGACCTCCAGCCATCTTCAAGTATAGGGAAGAGAACAAAACTGTCAAGGAGTCAAAAGAAGACGTGCAAAGACCGAGACATGGCTGGTTTTTCCTTGTGATGTATTGATTTCTCTACTGACCTATATCTTAGCGAAAAGAAATCCGCTCGGTGTACAGCTGCTGTCGAGGTCCTTACACGAGCAAATTTTCAGGAACTGTTCTTTTCCGGTCCCTCCGAAGGCATATATCAATATCTCACTCGAGCATCTCGCTACGCACGGACTTGACCCTTCCCAATCATCTACGTTACCGTCCACCGAATTCACACTGCCCTCTTTACAAGGGAAGAATCTTCTTGAACACTTCCATCGAATCGGTGCCCATTCATCCGAGCCTTACATCACGCTTGCTCAGCAGTTTGCTGAGGCAGACGTACCTCCGATACCTGCTGATTGGGACATCCAGGCTGGATGGACCAAATACTACCATAGCTCAGACGGATCCGACTATACAGAACATGTCCCATACCCTATACACGGCGGCCAGCCAGAACAGCTCATTTCATTTGATGTCGAGACTATGCCCAAGTACCATCCTTATCCCATATTAGCGTGTGCTGTTACGCCTAATGCGTGGTACGTTTGGATATCACCTTGGATTCTTGACTCTTCGACCGCTTCTCCCGAGCATCTCATACCCCTTGGGCCTCCCGATGTGCCCCGCATCGTAGTTGGACATAATGTCTCCTATGATCGCGCGAGAATCTTGGAGGAATACCATTTGAGCGGTACCAAGAATCGTTTTCTGGATACGATGTCCCTTCACGTTGCTATCAAGGGTATCTCATCACACCAGCGCCCGACGTGGATGAGTTACCGGAAGAAGAAGCAGGAAGAGCAGGATAAAAGAGATGAAGCTGCAGAAGCTGTTGATCTACTGCTTGAAGACGTGAAGAAGCAGCTGAAAGGTCTTCGACAGGCTATCAATTCAGGACTTATAACTGATGAGGATCAAGAACAGAAGCTCTTGGATCTGCAGAGGAATTTGGAAGAGATATCTCCCGATTTAAACGGTACACAAGTTTCTTCGGCTGAGCTCGACATATCCGCATCGTCAGCGCTTGACGAAGACGCCTTAGTAGAGACGGTTCAGAAGCGCTGGGAGGATCTGTCCTCTGCGAATGGCCTTCGCGATGTCGCCAAGTTACATTGCGATATCGACATATCGAAGGAAGTCCGGTCAGACTTCATGAGTTCCACACCAGTCGAGATTCTGGAAGGTATCACCGACTATATTGCGTACTGTGCTTCAGATGTAGACGTGACGCACCAGGTGTTCAAGAAGGTGTTACCTGGTTTTCTGGCAGCCTGTCCGCATCCGGTCAGTTTTGCAGGAGTTATTAACATGGGCAGTGGTTTTTTGCCTGTGAATGAGCAATGGGAGGCTTACTTAGAAAAAGCGGAAGCCGTTTGGAATAAACTCGAGAGAAAAGTACGATCCGGTCTGGAAGGCTTGGCCAGGGCAGCTCTAGAGTCGTACAAGGTCATTTCTCCAGAAGAAGTTCAAGGGCCTTGGAAAGACGATCTGTGGTTAAGCCAGATGGACTGGAGTCCCAAAATTGCAGGGAAATCTCGAGGCATTTTTGCACCCGAGACAGACCAGGTGCGTCTTTTCGCACTACATGACTCGGGCCTTCGTTGATTTCATCGTTAGGAGGATAACACAGCATCTGAAGATTCTGCAACTATGCCACTATGGTATGCCACCGTGATCGCAGATCCTTTATCAAAAAAAAGTGTAGAACGGATTCTACCGCTCCTTTTGCGATTGTCGTTTGACTCCCATCCCATCCGTTTCACACCCAAGGAGAAATGGCATTATCTTCCTTCTTCTGATAGTGACGATGTGGCACGTCTTCCTACCTCCAAGAAAGGTCTCAAAACTTCTGCAGTGTTGAGCAAACTGCATGCTTTACCACTCTTGCAAGACGGGCGTCTAGCTTCATGCGACGTAGATCTGGCACAAAGGATTAGTCGTGGTGATACAGGACAAGACGTTAGGCAAGCTGTCTTAAAGCTGGCGGAGGCAGCACTCGAGCAAGACGCCTCAAACAGGCAGAGTGATCCATGGCTTAGCCAATTGGATTGGGCCGAAGCAGAGTTAAGTGACGAGGAATGTAACGGTACACCGAAACGCAAGCTTTCGCAGAAGGCCAAGGCCAAAGCTGAGAAGCCCCCGCCCGTCTATTGGCCCAAATGGTACTGGGATCTGACCAAGCCTAAGAAAGGCATGCCGCCTGGGTCGTTGGATCTCACCATTCGGAATAGGTATTCTCCTCTCCTGCTCAAAATGTCCTGGCACGATTATCCTTTGTTCCATTCCCGCGAGCACGGATGGACATTTCGTGTCCCTTTTTCCTCGGAGGAGTCTACAGGAACAGCCGCGGTGGCACAAGAGAGTTTCAAGCGCTTGACCCCACTCTGTTTCTATGATCCTGAGGACGAGAAGCTTGCTGACGCATCGCTTCACGGAGGCTACGTCTTCTACAAATTACCTCATAAAGACGGCGAGAAGGCCAACGTAGGGAATCCACTTGCTAAAGCATTCATGAAGTTTGCGCAGGATGGCGTACTTAAGAGCAGCGCTGGTGATGAGTTGAAGGAGTTGGTTGAAGTGGGTGCGAAGTGTAGTTATTGGATTAGTGCGAGAGACCGGATCTTGAATCAGGTTGTAGGTTGGGAAGACAAGGCTGGTAAAGGCTGGGATATGGGCTTTCCTGCACTTCCCGCTCAGTCGACCAGCGGCAACAGCAACGAGGACGATGTACCGGTGGAAGTTTCAGCTTCAAGTGGAGGCAATTCGGTGGCAAGGCCAAAGAAATGGGGCATGATTCTTCCGCAGGTCATCACCATGGGCACTGTTACCCGCCGAGCCATTGAGAGAACTTGGCTTACGGCCAGTAATGCAAAGAGCAATCGGGTCGGTTCGGAATTGAAGGCCATGGTCCGGGCGCCCCCTGGATACGCTATTGTCGGCGCTGACGTTGATTCGGAGGAGTTGTGGATATCTAGCTGTATGGGTGATGCGCAGTTCGGAATGCACGGTGCTACAGCCATTGGTTGGATGACCTTAGAGGGTACAAAGTCAGCTGGGACAGATTTACATTCCAAAACAGCCAGTATCCTCGGAATCTCGAGAGACCAAGCGAAGGTTTTCAATTACTCTCGGATTTACGGTGCTGGTATGCGTCATGCAATTTTACTGCTTCAGCAAGGCAACTCGAAGATGACGCCCGAAGAGGCTCACAAACTTGCGGCAGACCTCTATGCGTCGACCAAGGGCAAGAATACTCATCGGACAGACATCTTCGAGAGAAAGTTCTGGTTTGGTGGAACAGAAAGTTTTCTCTTCAATAAGCTTGAAGAGATTGCTTTGTCAGAGAAACCTCAAACACCTGCACTGAACTGTGGGATCACCCACGCCTTGTCAAAAGAGTGCCTTCCGACGGAGTTTGGCTCTGATTACATGCCATCCAGGATCAATTGGGTGGTGCAGTCGTCTGGTGTCGATTATCTCCATCTTTTAATCGTCTCGATGGACTATCTTATTAAAAAGTACGATATTGGGGCCAGGTATCTAATCTCAGTGCACGACGAACTCAGGTATCTTGTCAAGGAAGAAGACAAATATCGGACTGCGTTGGCTTTGCAAATCGCCAATCTGTGGACTCGGTGTATGTTTGCCTATAAGCTAGGATTGGACGATCTTCCCGAAGGAGTCGCATTCTTCTCCGCTGTCGACATCGACCATGTCTTGCGCAAAGAAGTTGACATGCCGTGTGTTACCCCTTCTCAACCAATTCCCATTCCTCCTGGTGAGAGTCTCGGTATAAGGGGTGTGCTATCCCGGACCAACAACGGTTCCCTTTGGAAGGACGGACGTAGAATGGAAACGACCGATCCACCGAGAAATTGGGTGGGTTCTTTCAAAGGATACGTCGAACGGGATTGTCTCGTCCACCGTGCGGCTAATGTTAGCTTCCTTCGCGCTCAAGCCACGAAGGATTTCAGTGAAATAAAACATCTAGCTAACAAGGTCTACGGTCACAAGGTTGAAGGGGAATTGGGTGATGCTAAACTCAAGAGAGCGAAGAAACGTAAAGTCGCCCCTGTTGGGACGGGAGAGGGCATGGACTGGGCCGAAACAGTCGAGCGACTCCTGCAGTCAGGAAGGGAGTTGATGCAATGAAATGAAGAAAGTAACTTATCTGTATCTAATAATCATTTTGACTCATCTCGATAGCTATACCTAATCCCAGCTGCTTTGTCGTTAATTCACGCCACTGAGGCCTACCCACAGTAAAACTCGAGATTAAAATCATCCAACTACAGGGAGAGGTGTGCTGTAAGGATGTCCGGCTGAAGGAGGTATGAAATTTGAGAAGAGTTGCATAAGGAGCGAAGGCTTTGCTGCCTGAATGCGCTGAGAATGCAACGTTAAATTAGATGGCAAGAACGTTTGATTAGTAATGTACTAGAAAATAGTCCTTCCACATAATAAATACAAGTTCTGAACACTAATCGCAAGAGGGTAACATGATTAGACAGACAGGCTACATGAGCACGCACTCTCCCTTCTTGTCTGATTCCTTCGCCCATTCCGCCTCTTCCGCAGCAAATCTAGCTTTCTCTTCCTCACTAAGTAGACCCTTCTTTGCGCGCTCCTGCAGGGCTCGACGCCTGCTCTCCCGCTCTGCCCTTGCGCGGCTGAAATAACGATACATGGGGTGCATTAATGATACAGTGGAATAGTGTGATTATGCAGTAGCAAATATAGGTGGGGGTATGAATGATTTATGGCGTAAAACGGGTTCCGTGAGTTTGAGCGTGGGAGGGGTCGTTGTAGTGGCATTATTTGTAACATCAGAAGGGAGTGAAGGTGAACTGATGCGTTATGAGTGGATACTGAGTATGAGGCAAAACAGACCAACATACCGATCAGTCTTAGAGAAAAGGTTCGGCGTGGTGGTAGTTTGTTTCGTTGAAGAGGAGGTGGAGGGCGCCAAGGATGGTGTTGAGGAGACGGACTTCTTGATCGCACCAACAACGGCATTGGCAGCGTTAGTAGCTGAAGATTTAGTGCTCTGTGCAAGTAGGCGGCTGGTAGTAGGGATGCCGCCTTGTTGCCTCACAGCTGCAGGTGTAGATGCAGAAAGACAAGAGTGATCGGAAGGGAAACGATGAGATGGACAGAACTCCTTTCGGCATTTCTGAAGAACAATCGCATAAGAGATAATACAGGAGAAATGAGGGAGATACACACATCGCATTTGATAGGTGCAAATAGAAGTTTGCCGCATCTTTCTCGGGCACAAGTAGGTGCTGATTTCTTCGTAGTCTTGCCTGTCATGACCGAACATTCATTCTGAAAATGCTGTTCCATTCGGTCGTTCGGGTCCTGACCAGGTTTGACAGCAACAGGGTCATTGCACAGAGGGCCTAGGAATCAAGATATTAATATGTTGACAGGTCAAGTACGGTCAAGCGACATACAACTTGGAGCGACTCTATTATGCTTTGTTGCATCGAAATTTGGGCACGAATGAGCGTCAACTAGAAAATGTTCTTGGCAAAAAGCTTCCTGACAGTGGTTGCATTTAAAGGGAAGAAAATCGACGAGATTGCAAGACGAATGAGAGCACTGTTTCCCGATGGAAAGTAGCTGTGCATCTCTATCTTGGGCAGAGGTAGCTTGAGAGGCAGGAGTCGAGGACATGTTCTTAGGGTTTGTAAAGGAATTAAAGGAGAGAAAGCTGAAATTTATAAGATAGCAGAGGTAGATTACGCGTCCTTGGAGGACGCGCGTTGCAGAGAGAGCTCAAGAATGTTCTCGAACCAAATCTGGAAGTCTGTCCTTTTCGTCTCTTCTTCACCAGTCTGACTCATGGCCACAATTACTTTCGTAAGTTAGCGTGTCATTTCGCTACTTTGACCATACATAACAACAGGAACAAGTAGATTAGACATGGAGAGTCCACTGATAATTTGGTAGGCTTTTTTGCTGCATCATGTCTTACACGAAACACCCATTCAACTGCAGAAGATGGTGTGGGCCGGTTGGAAGGATGCCCCGTTGTCGAAACACGGTAAATTCTCAAATATCATGAGACGTTCGCTTTCGCACCAACTGAAGATCGGTGTAAATGACGCAGGAATGAAAGTGAGACACTGAACTTCTCGTATTCCAACGACGAATCCGATATTTGAGTTTGAACAGCAAGCGAACGCACTTGGCATCTGGTTTGCTAGTAACAAAACGCATTTCGACACAATATTCTCTTCCACCCTCACTCGTGCTGATGCTACTGCAAAAGCAATTCTAGACCATCAATCTGACCCCAAGCCGCCTCACATCAGGTCTCCTCTCCTGCGCGAACAGAATTTTGGTATTGCTGAAGGAAAGTCGTATAAGAAGACTAGAGACCCAGAACTGTCGCTTTCCGAGCATTACGCGAGGGGAATCTTTCCCAGTCCTCGATCTAGAAGCGATAGATTCCCCGAAGGAGAGAGTAAGGATGACTTGGCAGCCAGGGCGGAACGAGTAATCAATGAACTGTTGCTCTCATATCTATTGGAATCTCGGGCAGCAGGCAAACATACCATCCTCCATATTGCTGTTGTCAGTCACGGACTTTTCATCAAGGAACTGGTCGAGGCTTTGGTTAAGCGGAATGTGGGGAGCACGCGAGCAATGAACAACTATAAAGGCCTACACAATACGGCTTGGACAAGAGTCATCATAGGTCTCAAAGTACGTGTTAAAACATTACAGGAAGTAGAGACGTACCGTAGTGACTTATACATCACAGCAATCGCCAGTAGACTCTAGTCACACGCCGTCTGCGCCGACTCTATCTGTGCGAGTGACGGAGGTGAACCGTCATGAGCATCTTGAACCACTCGTTTGTCCCGACACCCTATGCATTCGAGTTACTTGGCTTACATGGTTCTTCAGGTGCGACAGAGGGGCGGAATAGGCAGTATGGCACACGACCCGAAACAGAAAGATATCCGTGGATTTTTCGCGGGGGCTTCCAAGAAATCGTGAAGCGCTCTTCGGACACGCATCTGAGATGTGATATTAGACGTATAGATACAGTACAGAGATTCTAGATATCTGGGTGCATAAAGTCAGCTCGATCACCTGAACTTTTGTGAACGGATAACACACCAATGATAATATCATCAACTTGTGCCATACGGAAGCAGCAATTTCTTCAGCTTATGTGACTGGGCTGGGGTAGAGTGAGCCGTCTGTGCTAACTTGTCTTTTCGCGCTGGGGCCTTGTGCACATTCAAGTGGCTATGTCCAGCTTTTCCCTGCAGGCTGACGATTTAATTAAAGCTTTGCCAGTATCAACGAAACAGGACCAACACGTTTGAAGGAGCTTCCGGAAGCCAGAGATCTCCAGCGCTTTTTTGCGCCAGAATGAGACTTCATCTTATAGCCAGCTTCAGCAATGGATGATGCTGAGAACATCCTGAATGAGCATGGTCGCTGTAAAACAATATTGTCCCTCAATATTGAGGCCAACCTGAAGAACATGGGGAAGTGAAGAATAAATTTCAATGAAATTTCGCGGAGCGTACAAAGCACGTGCAGCTCGCAATTACACACCACTTTACCTCTATCCAGCTTTACCTGAGCCTCTGTCTAAACTTTCTTTATCACCACCATGTCTGATGCACCAAGTAATCAAAATACTCCACGGGATGATGCTGAGCGTGTAAGATGCGTTTCCTTGAAAAAGTTTCGCCTCGCAATCTCATTCGATTCAACCAGATCCGTCTCAAGAGATTGGCGAAACTGCAAAGTTCAACGCCTAGCAACCCTCCTGGAACATCTACACCTTCTGCGAATGTAGCTGTGCCATTAACACCTAAGCCTTCTCCAACTCCGAGACCACCTGCTGTATCGCCTCTGCCAAAGGCGCCTGCTGTTGAGCCAACGACCCCAGCCCCCCCTAGGAAGAAAGCGCCTGCTAAATTCAACCCGGAGAGCTGGGAACATGATATGATAACCAGTGTTCTCAAGGTCACCTTAGATGTATGCGGCCACACATCTTTTGAATGAAATCAGATTAATATCTTGGCCCTCAGAAAGTGGAAGCAGAGTCAAGTGGCTACGATATTGTATGGATGAAATCACTGGCAGAAGAGATTGTATCTGAGCAGTCTGGTGTGCATATTGCTTCTATCCTTTGCTCAACTTATAACGATACCTGGATTTCAGGTCAAAGTCTCCCTCGACTGAATTTCGATTTGATAGATAGAGTGCTCATTGCTCGACTCGAGTTAGACCCGCAAACTATGACGTGCGTCTTCCTGCAATTACCTTCATCAACCTGTATACTCAAGTAAGGTAGTGACGATCTGGAATATCTACCGGTCCTGGCGTCTTTGCCTTCTCAACAAACAATATTCGAGTATCTTGTCGGCTGCTGGAAGAGATTGAACTCGGCACGGACCACTTTAATAAAAAAGGTGACATTATTATTGAGTGTATAACACGTCTTGTTTCTGAATATCATGCGGTAGGGATATACACCGGCCGATACTCAGAATGCCCTTAATAAGCTAGACAAACTACGCGAGCTTGTGATCAGCTATGCAGGCCTCACTCTTCAAGAGCCGGAGATGTTCCCCCAACCATCTGGGTAACATAAAGTTACAGCTATCTTCCTTAATTATGTGCTAATTCTCTCTCAGACGACCTCTTGGTCCTCCGGAGCTTGTTGCACCGCTCCTGTCTTTATCCGCTCTTTCGGCCCCTCTGTTGTCCTCACCGAGTACATCTCCTAACGCCCTCTCCCCTTCGGATATCGAACAATTCTTGCAAGATCTAGCCCGCCGATTTGAGCCCGACAACGAAATTGACGAAGTCCTTGGTCCTGTTGTTCGTCAAGTATTGTTTCATCCATCCCTCTTCCGTCCCGAAGGCCTCGGTGGTGGAGATGCAAGCTGGCGTGGCGTGGTCACTGGGCTTGAAGCCTTGGTTTCTGTTAAAAGTATCGCCGCAATGATCACACGAATGGAGGATTGGAACCCATCGAGCGCTACGGCTGCTAATTTTGAGATCGTTTCCTTGATGGGACCACTATGTCGGCTTGGCGTCTTTTCGAGGGAATGGGTGCGTTTGCTTCAGTCTTTCCACATCGCCGCTGGTATGCTTAAAGCTGTTGCAGCCAGGAATATCTCAGACTTACTTTTCGGATTCTGAGAAGCGCTCCCGAGATGACGTTGAGTCATCGTATGCCAGTCTTCGAGGAACTTTGAAAAGCTTACAGGTGCTACCTTTATATATCAATGCAGCGTCGCCTATCGCTGAATTTGCAGTTGTAGAACTCGCTTTTCCAAATCTTCAACACACTGGTCAGGGTCTCAGCGGATTCAAGAGAAGCAGTACTTCAGTACTTCAGTAAAGCTATTGCTTTGAACATCAAGAGAGCTGGTTTGCAGGTAGTAGTCTAACGCTCTTCTGTTGGGTTTTATACTGATTTGAAAACTTGAGGTTGATCCTGCAACAGTATCGAGCGACAGCTTCATGGTCAATCTGCAAACTGTTCTTTATAGATTCGCGGAGCCTTTCATGGATGCTAACTATAGCAAGGTATGTGTTCGTCCTCATTACGTGTCCCTGATCTTTCTCACTCCTGGAATGTAGATTGACCGAATCGATCCTTTGTATTTCGCTCACTCCAACCGTATCGATGTACATGACGAAACGAGAATAAAGGCTACTAGTGACGAGGCTTCCCAATGGGTTGAAGAAAATCGTAACACTGGAGGTAAAATGATACTCTTAGCTGCAAGCAATTTGAACTCACGGCCTCTAGGATCTCCTAACTTCATCTCTGATATCTTTTATCTTACAATTGCTATGAGCCATTATGGATACCAAAAGACCATTCAGAGCTTCAATGATTTAGCCAAGCATCTGGATGATATTCAACGGCATCTAGATTCTCTTAATGGCGATGGCTCATGGATGGGGGTTAGTTTGAATTTTGTAGTGCCGCCTGACACCTGGCTCACCTTTGAACTCAGAGTCCCTTACAAGCTCGCATGGAGGCGGCCATAAACAACGTAAAGGTGCGCTTGTCATAGCTTTGCTCGTCGAACAAGGCGCTCATAAATGATCCAATAGAACGAGCAAGCAAAAATTAAAGCAGCTCAATTGGCATACGAAGCGCAGCTGCTTGATCCTGAGCTAGTATTTCGGTCCATAGGCTTCACGAATTTTTTATCGGTGTGGTTGATCCGACAAGTTGACCCTCGGAAAACTCATCCCAGTCCCTCAGCAGAGTGAGTTGCACTACTCTACCTCTAGTCGTCGACACTAAAGCATGTTTAGGCTGCCTTTACCAAATGAAGTGCCAATGTCATTCAGAGTATTACCGGAGTACATTCTTGAAGATATTGTGGATTATTACCACTTTGCTACTCAGTTGGTCGATTCTTCATCGTTCGAGAGTCAATCTGATAACCTGGCAGGGCTTCTCCTGACAAATTCGAGCTTTCTGGAAAGAACGAACTTTTGACCTTCATACTAACTTTCCTCACTTCAACTTGGTATATTAAGAACCCATTCTTGAAATCTAAAATCAATGACGTATGAAAGTTTCAGCTTCTCGTAACATATTTGTCTCACTTTAATGCAGGCCTTGTTCATGAGTATCTGGGGTTACAACCGCGAACGCAATGGTATTCTTGGAGGCCTGTTGCATAGTCACCCGCTGGCTCTACAACATCTAATGCCAGCTCTGATGCATTTCTACATTGGTATGACAGCTAACTCTTTGTATCGAGCGTCTGCTTATGGTCGAAACAGAAGTGGAGCAAACTGGGGCTAGCTCTCAGTTCTACGACAAGTTCAGTGAGTGACCTTTAGTAGCGTGTCAGATCGTCTTTGTTCCTGATTCCTGACTTCACAGATGCACGGTCAGTAAATTCTTTTGCTGTTGAGTGCTGGCTTTACTGGACATCTTTCAAGGCGGAATATATCCTATGTGCTGAAAGCTGTTTGGAACAATCCGACCCATAGGGAGGCGCTTAACCGTGAAGCAAAGTGCGTATCTCAGCTTAATGTAAGAGCTTGCTCTCAATCCAATGCAGGAATGTCGACAAATTCGTGCGCTTCATCAACCTGATGATCAACGATGTCACCTACCTCATGGACGAGTCTTTGAGCGAGATGATACAGATTCACAATATCCAGACTGAAATGGATGACAAAGCAACCTGGGAATCCCAACCTCTCGAGTATCGGCGCGAACGAGAGGGGACGCTTCGTCAACTTGAAAGGCATGCTTCCAGCTATTGTACGTTATGCCGGTCTACGGTCGAACTCCTCAAGCTCTTTACTGCTGAAACAAAAGCTCCTTTCATGAGCCCCGAGATCGTCGATCGTCTCGCCGCGATGCTCGACTACAATTTAGTTGCACTCGCTGGACCCAAGTACCAAGAACTGAAAGTCAGGGATTCGGAGAAGCTCAGATTTGACCCAAAGGCTTTACTGAGCGACTTGCTGCAAATCTTTTTGAACCTCAGCGACCAGCCGGACTTTGTCAGAGGTATAGCGGGTGATGGTCGTAGTTACAGCAAGACCCTGTTCGAGACTGCGGAGAAGATTGCCATAAGGAGGGGTTTGAAGACCGATTCAGAACTTGAGAAGTGGCGTTTGCTAATCGTACACGTTGAAGAGGCTAAACTCACGCTAGAGGCAGAGGAAGACCTTGGAGAGGTGCCTGATGAATTCCTAGGTGATTTTTCTGTCGTATGAAGCTGATATAAGAACTGACGTCTCTTTCTTCAGATCCTTTGATGTTTACGGTGATGAAAGAACCAGTCATTCTTCCGACCTCACGAACAACGGTTGACTTGTCTACCATCAAGTCTCACTTGTTGAGTGACACTAAAGATCCATTCAATCGTGCTCCTTTGTCGTTGGAACAAGTCATTCCCGGTACGTGCATATCATGAGCACTTGAGTGCTTACAGTATTAATTCAGTTTGCTGTTGTCAGATAATGAACTTAAACAGCGCATTAACGCGTTCTTGGTTGAACGAAGGCAGCAACTGAATGATTCACGGACTGCCGGCACGAATTCTGATATGGACGTGAGTTCGTAATCTTGTGTATACATCTAGGAACTTGTATTTTTATGTAGATTATAAAGAACCTTACGTAGAAGAATATTGGCGTCCCTGTACGGTGTACCTCTAAGTTCGTGGGATCTTTCTATATTGAGAACAGATATCCCTCTTTGCCCGTGATGCGCTAGCCACTCACTAATTTCCATCTTTGCCTCGCATGTGTACAAGTAATATAGAACGATGTGGGTATAATCCGAAATATCCAAACAAAATGCGGACCTCTCATCACGCATTAGCTGGGTCTGATCACTATTATCTCTTTCTTTTCTTTGTTGGCCTTCCAGAACTGGACACCGCAGCACCCCGAGCGCGAGAGGCCAGGGCCTTCTTTGTAGACTTTCGTGCTCGACCGGTCTTCGTCGTTGTTGGATCTGGGCACCCCAAATACCGTCAGAAATAGCAAGGAGATGAAAACGGCAGAACAAACCAGGTGCAGGGTCCTGCATTTCTGTATCCTTATCTTCACCATCCAACGTCTCGCCGTCCGTGACAGTACTCGGTGCAAACCCTTCTTCTCCGCTGTCCGTCAAATCACTACTATCACTCTCTCCGCCCACTAATCCAGCCATGCTGTCCTTACTCTTCCCACTTCGTTTTTTGAAACGCGTAGCCTTTGATTTTGAGGCCGGAGAAGCCGGCTCTGGTGAGGAGGGAGGAGATGGGACGTGGCTCACTCTGCGCGCCGAAAGGATGACTTCAAAGGAAGGATCCCAAGGAAGTGTGAATTC
Source organism: Omphalotus olearius VT 653.13 (assembly GCA_000296255.1). Lineage (NCBI taxonomy): Eukaryota > Fungi > Basidiomycota > Agaricomycetes > Agaricales > Omphalotaceae > Omphalotus > Omphalotus olearius. The sequence goes on along the minus strand of JH814821.1, from coordinate 426,467 downwards.
TTCACGAAAGTAGGGGTGTTTCATGAGATTCTCTGTCGGTGAAGGTGACTCTATGGAGACTGGTGTCGATTTACTTGAGCGTGGCGATTCATAACCTTCAGCTTCAACATCCTATGAGAATGGTTAAAAACACTTCTTTGAATATATTGGAACCCTCACAATTGCATCCAGAGCATCTATGTCGTAGCACCCTCTCAATTTCTCCCAAATATCTTCCACGGAGACCCAATGACCTGTGTCTTTGTGTATTGCAGTTCTCATGGCGAGGACATGGAACTGGCGGTGCATTCCAATGGGCCTTGCACGCATAATCGAGCGAAAGAAAGATATTTCACCTTCTATGGTCTCAAGGAAAGCTGGTGACTCTGAGGAAGATCCTGCTGCCATCGAAGGAAATGATGAAGTTTGGCTTCGGTCAAAGAGCATGAGTGACAAACGTGGCAAGGCGCGACGGGCCGCTGAAATTCTTTGTCAGTGCTCTCGACTCGAAATGAGAGAAAAGTCTCAAAAAGCACGGAACAAGTATACCATCCTTGGAGAGAACATGCCAGAAGAGCTTCGAAAGGCCTGAGATTCTCAAAGTAATTCATTCCTTCAAGATCCATCTCCGACAAGACCGAGCTGGGATACTCGGACACAGGCTTCAACGTTATCGACTTCAGTTACACTCTCTACAATGCACGGTGACATGCATTTGATGTACCTTTGCGTCTGTGGTGGACTGGTCTCCTCAGCGCCCGCCATGTTGGAGAGCTGACATCTACACCGCTTCTATAGCGTGTCTTCGTTCTTCGGAATCTTTGGTGGAAGTCGCTACATTTAACGTCTGACATGTGCACTTCACTGCCATGGAAACACGAGTGTGATCACTCACAGCGCGTCCAAGTCGTACACGAATCGCACGGCAGGAGAATATGGTATATGGTCGCGCTCAACCCTCAGTTACCCACTGAATATGTTGTTATATACGACATACTTCCTGAAAATCTTACCCACTACTTATGTGATATCTTGGCGTGGAAGGACTTTAGCTCTACCAGGTCTTCATACATGGCTCCGCTGTCCGCCACCGATGCGAAAATGTCACAATTGGCTGAGCCTGACCAACGGAGAGCATTGCGGGCGTGCTTGTGAACTCGGCAGCGAATGATTCAATTGGTCAAAACGTTCATTCACTATTCGTTCTACTAACATATCACCAATACGGACGTATGTATCATTGGTTGCTGTCACGAGCCATTACTATGTACCATGATAGGTACGGTACGTACCTCCATCGGTTCTGTTCAGCTGGGCCGTTTTGTACTAACAAGTTGATGATCAGAGTGTCCTTAAGTCCGGGTGACCTGAAATATGGCGCACACCGTCGACTGTGCGTTCAGAGCCCAGGCCTCACCAATCCTCACCACGTTGCGCACGAGTAAGTTTCAGACATCAATCACTTTGTTTAATAGTATACGCTGACATCAATGTCGTTCT
>JH814821.1:402927-424978 GCA_000296255.1 Omphalotus olearius VT 653.13 | reverse complement strand
ACGTGTGAAATTTTGCTAGCCTTTGGAACTGTGCAGTCTCTGAATTCCGACAGGCTGAATCGGGCACCCCGGTGGAATGGTAATACATCCTTTTCAGACCCAGTGGAAGCGGACACCTCGGGGAGTCCAACACAGAAGCCTATAAAACCTGGTAGCTCTCATCGTTGTAAAGTCATCACTTCGCATTTCGTTCTTTCTTTTCAATTCCTCACCTTTCTTGAATTCTTGGCCAGGTTGCCCTGACACATCTTTTCGTTCATTCATTTAATCCCCAGTGGACCTTACATTCCCTGTCAATAGGTATTCGATTTTCCTCTGATCGCCATCGCCCAGGATCTAACAGGTTGTTAGACTTTGACCGCAGACCTCCAACTGATAATTATGTTCGCTAAAATCGCCCTTCCTTTGCTCGCCGTATCCGCCATGTTCAGCGGAGTTCTGGCCGCGCCGTTCAAACCCATGATTCAAAGCCCGGGTATTGACTCTTTTATATCGCGGCATTCAAATGCTCATATTTCTCCTACAGCTCGCCGCACCGACATCTCCTTCAACAACTGGGGTGGCTTCTCCTCCTTGTCTAATTTCGATAACTTCTACGGCTCCGACAACTTCGATGGTTCTATCAGCGAACAAATCGTGATTGAAGAAGAGGACGTTGTTGTATGTGAATCTGAAAGCATCGAGATTGTTCAACAGCGTCTTGTCATTTTGGAAGAAATGGCGAAGAGGTCAGTAGTCACAAGTTATGAACTTGCTGCCAGACGCTGAAGCATTTTGTCAGAATCATCCTCGAGCAAATCTGTGATGTCGAGACTCAGACTATCGGTGAATGTTTCTCTACTGTCTTTATGTGCAAGGCCTAACTCATAGCCGTAGTTTTCGAGCAATTTATTGCTTCCAGCAGTCTTTTCAGCTCAGACTTGTCACGTTCGTCTGGTTTCCTCCCCGGTTATGACTCCTCGATTGTCAGCCACTTCGGGAGCTTGGTCAACTCCGACGGATCTCTTTCCACGGTAAGTTTTCACTTCTCGCGTTAGAATACCAACTGTTCTAACAATTATCACGTATTAGTCTGACCTCGGTAAGAAATATTGACCGGGATCCCAAGCGATCTAAAAAATACTTATGAATCTGCATTATGTTCAGGCTTTTCTGGATCCGACGTAGGAAAGAACACCATTGTGCCTACCGGATCCAACTGGAACGATGTAACCTCTCCCGCTTCAGTTCAGGATGCCCTGAACGCAGCAAAAAGTGCCGCTGGATTGAACTAGGTTAGCTGATCGATGAGTTGAAGCGAGAAAGAGTCCATGACAGCATCATCACCACAGATTCAACTCGCTTGCTCTTGGAGGATACGACTAGCACGACACTGCAGTGATGTTACGAAATCTGAAAGCTTTTTTTGCGGGTTGATTGTACATACTACATCGGACATCGGACATACGGACATGCGCTCAAACTCTAGTCTACTTCCTGTTATTATCCACCTGGGTTCGGGGGGTTCAGCTTTTTAATGAACATTGCAAGATGTTTGTTCATAACTTCCTAGATGTCGTTATTTCGCTAGGCTGCACCCAAAAATATAAGGTTGCCCCCTCAAACGTTATATGCCTGAATTCTTCAGACATTCTGCCGATAGTGGACTGGTGAACGTAGAAGTGTGTCTGGGTACTATACCTGCTCATGTAGGTGTTTCAGGTGTCCTATACCATACTCGAGATGAAAACACAAAGAATACTACTTACATGGAGAACTTGAAAGATCAAAGCTGAATAATTTCCCATTCCTAGCAACTTCCAGGAGATTTCAGACCACGTTTAATTACGTGTAATGCAAGGTTTATACAACACGGATTGTACAAGTAAAGATATTAACAAAAAGAAATGAGAGTGGGAGAAAGACAGCATTAAGACAATGTTATAGATGGTAGTTGCATGGAGTTCACTCCTGTCCGAAACCTTCCGTCTCCCTATTCCATTTGGTCAGAAATGAGCCTATTTTGAGATCAGAGAGATAGACGTACTCAATAGCGTAGATTAACTTTGTTTCTAAACTTTCGTAGTCCTGATATGGCGGCAAGTCTAAACGATTGAAGCAGGTGTGACTTCTAGGTAGACCTTGCGGGTCTCCAGATTTCTCAATGGTGAATCGACGTGGGCCATCCGAGCCTTGAAGATCTTTGAAACCATTGACAGGAACACGAGAAGTACCTGTCGTGAACTGTAATAGACGAGACTTGCGTTCTGCCGGCCAAGAGCGAATGCACTGCCAGAACCATTCGATGACCTGATCAGTCTTCTCATATCCACGATAGTCCGTGAATTTAGTCCAATCATCCCTAATCGTCACAGTCAGAATCTCTTGCACGCCATGAAAGCCAAAACATGCTCACATGTCAATCTCAGACATTCCCCCAATCAAGAGCTCTAGCTCGCGCTCGTCAAACACCCCGATAAGGTCTACAGGAATCAGCTCCAGTAACCCTACCATGAAGGCATCAAATTGCTCTTTGACACGCTTCGAAATACGATACTCCACGACAGCCTCAACGTATTCCTTCTTGTTTTCCTCCGTTACAGGGATGTCGGCACCACCTGGTCTGAGATCGATTGTGACATGTTCGCCAAACCTATCTTCGGTCGCCGTGAACGTTTCGTCGAGTACGTCGGTGATATCATTCTCTCTATGCTCATATGAATACAGTGATAGCGGAAGGCAAAAGAAAAGAGCTCACAGCATCCACAACAGTGATCGATGAAGGTCTGCATCCACACTTTCTAAATCGGCAAGAGTGACATGCTTCCCTAGCATCATCTTATAGAAACTTGGTACGAAGTAGGCATCCAGGAACCGCCGGTGGAAAATAGCAAGACCCAAGCATCGGCCTATGAACTTGAAATAGCTTAAATGGTCTGGATTGATACCGGATGCTGGGTTGATTTGGAGTGTGTAGTTGTCGTGGGCAGAATATTCAAATAAACCATAGCTTGGATTGAATATCTCGTGTGAGAGGAGGAAGAACCATTCCCTGAATGAACCGATGAGCCTTGAGCAGTTAAGGTGGGACATGGAGATATGCACCTAGAGACACCGCCGTAATCTAGCCCATCTTCTCCCTCAAAGCTCACCATAAGTCGACGTTTCAGATCCTCTCCAGTATGAGCCATGATCGCGGTGAAGCTGTCCTCGAGCACTCGCGTACGCCTGACCTTGATGTCACACTTCCCCGCAGATACTCGCATTTTCGGCTGACTCCTGAAATAAACGACCTTTCTTCGGTAGTCCCGTTTATACTGGGGTGCGTTGTCGTCAACGTTTGTCGGTAGGCGAGGGTCATCCCAGGTGGTCGTACGAGTGTTATGATCGACAAAGTATACGCGCCCAGTTGACGTCAAACGCATCTCCCAGCCCGAAGGTAATGGTCCAAGGTTGCTGTTGTTTAAGTTGGGCGAGGGTCCGACGGCGGGCTGGTTCAGATTTCGCCGAGGATCGACCCATGTGGTGGTCCTGGTCGTATGATCTACGAAGTACGGTCTGCCTTCGGGTGTCCGGCGTTCTTCCCATCCTAAAGGAAGAGGTATATCGGCGTGGCCCGAAGAGCTTGAAGGGCTGGTTGTAGAAGATACAGCACTGGCAGTGCGCGCGGGAAGCTGTTGCGGCTGCACGGCTCTACTCTGAGCAGAGAGTTGCGGACGATGCCAAGTTGTTGTTCTAGTGTTATGGTCAACATAATACGTCCTGCCCTGTGGATCCACCCTACGTTCCCAACCCTCAGGGAGGGGATTGCCATTATCATCGTCAGTCATACGTGGGTTAGGTTGTGTGGTGTTTGTTAGGTTCGCTGCAGAGACCGGTCGGCCAGCAACTTCTGCTTGAGGAAATCGAGGAGTTATGTTGAGATTAGTGTTGCTGGGTGACACTCGAAGAGTAGTGGAAGAGAGAGTTTGGCGAGCGCTTCGGGCGACGTCATCGTCTTCTAGACGCTGTGAGATCCCATTGGCGGACCGCAGTCGGTCTAAAGTGGGAGCGTTACCAGATGGATGATTAGGCGAAAGGTGGGCGGTATCAGCAGGTGAGATTTGAAAGGAATTCGTGTCTGCTAGATGGGGAGTTGGTGGAGGGGGCCTTGATGTTAACGAGAAGCCAAACAACAGCTTTCCATACACAGGAAGGTTGTTGCTAGACATGGTCAGATCCCGGGTGATTATTTCTGATGGTATATGTCAGCAAGAACCGCCAATGAGGTTTACAAAGACTAACCATGGTTGCTGGAGGCAAGTGAAATGGCTTCAGCAGCAGGGATGTTGATTACACCAAGGAAACCTGTTACAAGATCAATTCCGAGTAGAAGAAAGTGTATATATAGACTACGCGCCTTGATCACGCTTTTTGAATTTGCGATGGTCAAAAACCTGAATAGCTATCATCGACGATTGGCGTATAGTGCTGGAGAGAAAAGATGAAGACATTTCACAGCGGCAATAATGGTGTCGGCCTCACACATCAAAGTGCTTATTCCACGTCGGGCTCAGAGACTTCCTGGTCACAGGCGTAGAGTTTGTTTGATCTCCATCCACGGTCAAGACAGCAAATGGATCCGGTAAGCTGAGCAGATCACGCTTGACCAGGCCCATAGCACCATGAACTAATATTGAAATGTGAGCGGGCTGAGTGGCTAGCCATCACGGTTGAAAAGGAATCGACATACGGGTGACTCGGATGGACTGCTCAGGATCATTGACCCTTCGGAAAGGAGATGAGCGAGATTGACAAGAAATATGAAATAGAACAGTACCTGCTCGACGCTGCTAGGGCCATGGAAGAAGGACGAGAGAAAACAGAAGCAGTTTTTGGAGAGAAGGGAAATGGACTGTGCTCAGTCACCTGCTCCTTATGTACTAAGCACAGCTTTCCGTCGCCGTCGGTCCTGGCTGCTGCAACTTGCAAGACTCACAGCTCAGTATGCTCCGATATCTCACAGTAATGCTCATTGTATCTTTTCCGTAGATGAGGGCGAATGTACGCATACTCAGCTCCCATTGAACTTGTTTTATGAGGATGAACGAGGAACTTGGCACGAGAGATGCTTGAACACCGACTGTTTCAAAATACGCGTTCAACAATTACACAAAGAGCGCGACGAAATTAGAACGAAACCCATCGTCAAACCTGGTTTACACTCGGACTCGGAGAGTAATTGACTTGCTTTTAGATCGTGTGTGGATCCTGCTGATATCTTGTTTATCTATGCCTACTTCCAGTGGCCTCCACCTTAAGATTTATCAGCACTCTTACGTGCGAGATGTGGCTCTCGTTATTGAACGCACGCATTGACCCCTCTTATAGAGGTTACGCTCCAATCGACCCACAATGACCACAAGCAGCCACTCAAAGTAGCAAGGTATAATACACCACGAACCATGTTGGATTTTCGCATACTGACCTCCATGTCTTCAGAAACTTTGAAACGTTCACGCGTGGATCCAGCAGGTAATGGAACATGCTACGGGGTTTCAAATAGATCGGCCAAGAGGGTCAAGCCTAGGAGGAGAGATAGTTCAACTGCACGCTGTGAGAGCGTTCATAGCGATACCCCCACGGTATCCTCTGGCGGCCATAGTCCTTCTGCACACCCCTTCAAGTTTGATCTTCGAAAAGCCTACCCGTCGATCGTCTCGTGCGCCGAACGCCTTCGCGCTTTGAAAGGTTCCAGCAACATTGATGCCATGCGTGCTCTTGCACAGGTGTTCCTTAGTTGCTTGCACACTGTGCTGCATACGGTCGACCGCTTCCTTGAGGAAGTTTGCCAGCGGAATTCATATCAGAGTGCCCGTGCTGCGGTCATTTTCATGGGTGACTTGTTCTCAACACAAGCCGTGAAGCCCAGCACGGACGGCTCTGAAGCGGGGAAGATCGAGCAAGTCGAAATGGTTCTACACATGATGACTATGACTACTGCAACTCTGATCACGTTCCTGAAAACCGCAGAGGCCATTTTTTCAAGCTTTCAACCGCTGCCAACGCTTCCTGGCCATGTCAGCAATAGTCCGGAAGTGCCGATCATTGTTGTCACCGAAGAAGCAGCTGGTCCTGATCCTTCGATTGTTTCACGGGCCTGTTTGGATGAGCCGGCTACCAGACGCAAATCGCTGGCCATGCTTGCCTCAGAGGTTCTCCACGAGGAGGGCCTCTTGGGGTGTTCTTCGACCCCTCCCTCTCCCGAGTTTCTCGCCGCTCCTTCTCTGACGGGTCGCTCATACCTCAAATCAGCGCACTCTTCAAAGACTCTTGTTCAGAAGGGTCACCTCGTCCAGCTTATCCTCGAAAAAGCTCGTAATACCTCTCTGTTGTCATTCACGAGCAGTGCTGCCACGCGCCTCGCAGAGGAGACGCAACTCTGCTTGGAAAACCTGCATACTTGTACCGAGACTCAGAATCGTGGAGATCCCGAGAAACCCTACGAGCCACGCCATTCTGCCCTCTATTTTCCTGTCGACCCTCTCAACCCTGACATTGACGTTGAACTGCCACCACTCTCCGAGGATGCTATGGCTGTACGGCTAGACTCCCAAGGACAGTACAAAGCTGCTTCTCTCACAGCCCTCATCCGACTACTCACATCGAAGGATGTGGTAACAGACCGCCATTTACGCGAAATGTTTTTCTTCAGTTTCCGCTTCTATATCTCCCCCCGGGAGGTTGTGCAAAAGCTCATTCAGCGGTATGATGAGCCAATGCCTGCGGGTACCCAGAGCCAATTGGACGTCTGGGTAAGTAATCAGACGAACATTGTCCGACCCCGAGTCCTCAGTTTGATACACAAATGGTTGTATCAATATTGGCTTCCGGACATCGACAACGCCACGGCTCTCGAGCATCTTCAGACATTTCTCCTGAGAGAACTACCAACTGGGAAAATCCCACAAGAGACGGGGACTTCAATCCTTCAGGGTCTTCATAGTGTCCAGAATGGGGACCTCAGTCGCCAGATGTTTCTCAAGCGACGCTTTGAACAAATTGCTTCTGGTTCTATGATCAAGATTCCAGAGCCCACCGGATTCAAGATTAAGCTCACTGGGACTATAATGCAACAATTTCTTCAGTTCGACTCGAGTGCTGGTCGCGAGGAGCTCGCTCGGCAACTAACTATAAAAGCTTCGGAGTTGTTCGAAGCCCTTGACCCAGAAGGCGTTGTCCGGTTCTGGTTGCGAGACGAGAAGGCTGAAAAAGCAACCAGAGCAGAGGAGAAGTCACTGGTCGAAACCGAGGTCCGCATAGCAAAGCAAATCGAGAAGATTGACATTCAATTCGCGGGGTCGCAAAATCGAACGGAGAAGTATTCTTGGAGACATCGGAAAGCCTCTTTGATGAAAGAAAGGGAAGAAGTCTTGCAGCGACTTATAGAACTTCGGGTAGTCGCAGAAGCCCATCGGAACGCTGTGCGAGAGGCTGAGAGTAGGTCTGTTGCCATCGTGCATTGGGAGTGCTCCCTGCACATGTTCGTAATCCATACCGTTCTGTATTTCGGGAATACCCCGTTCCAAAGGATTGCCTTGATAAAGTTTTGGTGGCGCGTGTGTGCTGTATGTCCTCCCCCGACTACTTCTTTTCTCTTGCTGATATGCATTCATCCAGATTTGCCTTCGTATAAATAACTTCAGTTGCGCGATTACTATTTTCGTCGCAACCACCAATTCCTGCATCAGTCGCCTACGGAATACATTACCTGCAAGTACTTCCCAGTTTCCAATGCATTCATTTGTTTATTATCTGTTGTTCCAGTTGATGGACGGCGATACCAGGGCGCTCTACGCAACTCTCAATCCTTTCTTCGCAGACCGTAGACTTTATAGCGATAGGATGTTCAGCATTCTGGACAAAGGGGTGGAGCCCGTTGTACCGTCCCTGTGTATTCGTCTCGTCTCTCATCTCGGTTTCCTCTCTCAAGTGCTCATGGGTACATTATACAGCATCCTTGAAACGCGGCATCGACATCTTGGCTGATGCTGTTCCCTCAACATTGGCGATCAAGGCCGGCGGTAAAACGAGGGGACTGAACCTATATGCGTTCCGCAGTATCGGAGAGTGTGTGTCTGGTATGTTCTCATTAGGGATGTTTGGCGGAATCTGCGTACTGATTCGCTATGTCGTTCGTTTCCAAGCTATGGAGCAGGCCCAGCTGCCCTATAAATTGTCCAGCGATCCAGTGATTCAGGATTTGCTCAAGAATCAACTGACGTCTTTCGACCCTCTCCGGGAGGATCAGATGATGTCTGAGTTTGATCGCCGCAGGTGAGTTCCGTGTGTTCGTCTATTTTCAATGACCTTGCTCAATATGTGCTCTTTTTCAAGTGACCAGGTCGAACCGAGAACGTCCGTTCCTCCGGCGGTGCGCAAGATCTGCCACGACCCATGGACACAATGTGTCCGAAAGGTTCGCGTCAAGGGTAACGTCGAGTTTCGCCTTTACTCCTTGAACGATGCCAATATTCCTCCTCCAATACCATACGCACTGGAAGATTTTACCGTGAATTATGTGATGCCATCAGCACCGACTGAGAAAGGTGTTTCCGGCATAGATCTGCCAGTCAAGGAAAACATCTTTCCTGCCATCGAGGGGTCCCTACCTAGCCTGCAGACGACTTCTGCCCCTCCATCTCGCAAGCGTGCCAGAGCACCATCGCTGGTACAGCGCATCATGAAACGCTGAAATCAGATTCATAGCTGCCTACTCTCGCACAATGTCACTCCCTTTCATTCTCAGCATTATCTTCTAGAGACTCTGTCGCGTCACACTCCTTACTAGTTTCCTGTTCCCAGCCTGTACCTTTCCTTTATCAACTCTTCTCTCCTTAACTTCAAGTGGGAGTTCATTGACACTCCGCAACCTCTCTCTGTAGCTGTGATGTTCTGTATCGATAGGTAACCACAATGTATGTATGTATGTAGCAAGAATAGTTTCACACTCAGTACTCACTCAAAACTTGACTGAAAAAACTCAACAAAAGCCGGAGATCGAAAATGTAGTGGCAGTTGCTGAATCTTACATTGTACGCGTTTAAATGCATGGAAAGGTGCATAAGATTGTGTACATGTGGGGAACATAAGCATCGCATACTACACTAAATCCAGCACTGTCTGTACTAGACAAGTCTATGCCCTAGCAGCCTCAATCCGCTTGCGTGCCACCTGCCGCCTGTTGAGGCCAATCAAAGCAGAAACTTTGTCATTACTCTTCTCAACTTCCTCCTCAGAAGCGGAAAGAATAATCTCGACATGACAGGGGTGACCCTGGTAGGGATTGATACGACCATGTGCACGGTATGTGCGGCGGCGAGTTTTCTGAAGAGCAAGTAATCAGACTAGCGGCTGAGAGTAGAGAGTGGTGTTACGCACGGGGGCCTGCTGAACAACGATGTTTTTTATGTAGAGATCTTCAGCGTCAATATTCTTGGCGTCGGCGTTTGATTCTGCGTTCTTTAGCAGGCGAACGATGAATTTGACGGATTTTTCGGGCCAGCGACCTGGTATTTGCCCCATCTGAGAACATCAAGCAATTCTGCATGAAATCACTAAATACCTTGAGTTGCGCCAAACTGCTTTGCCTGGCTCGCACGTCCAACGCCGCCAGCGAACCGTCTGAAGGGAACGACCTGTTTGTGGTCCGTGACATCACTGAGGTACTTGTATGCCTTGGTGAGTTTTAGTCCTACAGGTGCCAAACGATTAGATCTTCTCTTCCATCCAGCTTGTGTTGTGGATGTTCTTCACCATTCAGTGCAGCCGCAACCTCCCGCATGTTCTTGAAGTGGGTGCGGAGGTATTCACCCCGGGCACGGGAAGCTGAAAAGGTCAAAGATTTGTTAAATTTGCAACTTGAACGAGAGGTTGAGCTTCCACGAACTTCTTTCGGGGTTGGTAGCGAGGGCATCGGCGGCGTAACGGACTGAGATGGATGAAGATTATTGAGAGAATGAAGGAGCAGCATGCAGCACTCACCCATCTTGATGTCTTGAAGTTATCGTACACGACTAGCAGATAATATTCAATGAGTAGGCCGACGGTGGCTTGAACCTTATTCGTGCAGTTGCTCGGCAGTTGCCGGGGGTTTGATGCATGACTCATCACCGTGACCTGAGCGAGACTGCTTGGACCGACATTTCACATATGTCTGGAAGATACAGAATGTCCAGAATGTCCCTGGGCCCACAATACGAACTCTTGCTGTCTGGCTAGTTTGGCCATTCGCCCTAACCGCGCACCACTCCGCTGTCCACTGTGATCTTTGCAGAATCTTTCACTGCTCATCCAGCCCGTCTTTTCTGTGCTATCATGCGTTGTGTTCTCATCGGATGGCTTCCGGACGATCAACTGATCAGTACTTATAATCTTCTCGCATTGTGATATGTCGGTATGTTTACCCAGAGTACTAGAATCGTTCGTGATAAAAATAACAATATCGTGCGACCGAAAACTCTCATAAAGGCGGGACCTTTCTGCATTGAGACAGTATTTCTCTGCTCTGAAGATGTCTTCCACAGTGCCTGTGCAAAAGAGCCCACTCAACGTCGTCATGGTGCGTAGTATCGTGTCTGCAACCTTCATTCCTCACGATTAAGTGTTCGAATATAGGGAACGATGACTTTTGGTGCAGAAGGAAAGGCAGGTATTCGCGTGCATGAAGTGAAAGAAGTCGAAAAAATACTCGACGTATTCAGGGCTCATGGTCACACGGAGGTATGTTGTGTGTCTACAAGCCGCGGGTAGTGATCTTCGTAACAAGGCCTTCCATACAGCTTGACTCCTCTCGCTACTATGGTGCTGGTACTACCGAGGAGATATTGGGTAAGATTGACTGGAAGTCAAAAGGTCTCATAATGGAAACCAAGCTCCCTGCCATTCATGTCAGCTTCCGAGTTGCAGGCCTGGGTTCTGCGGACAGTCACTAATATCTCGGCAGATGATACCTGACCCTAATCGAGCCTATATACCTAGCTTCAAAGTTGACGATATCACTCATAATTACGAGGTTTGTCGACTCATTCACTTCATACCATATCATTTAAATTTGTGCTTCATCGCAGGATATGAAAAAACACATCCTACTCTCTCTGAAAGCTTTGCGCACTGAGTGCGTAGTTCTTCCAAGTACAACTGTGCATATTTATCTGAATTGTCATGCAGCTGCTTAGACATGTGGTGGGCGTGAAAGAGCGAACACTTCTACTCAATGCCAATTCTTCTGAAATAACAGGTATCTGCATACTCCCGATCGGACAATCTCTTACGAGATCACGTTGAAAGCTGTGAATGACCTGCACAAAGAAGGCTATTTCAAGAAATTTGCTATCAGCAACTACATGGCGTATGTCAGACGTTATACCTCTTTGGTAATCAAGTTGAACTGTTGCTATTTAGCTGGGAAGTAGCCGAGATAGTCGGTATTTGCAAAGCCAATGGCTATATCATGCCTTGCGCATATCAGGGCATCTATAATGCAATACACCGTTCTGCTGAGGCAGAACTATTTCCTTGCCTGCGCAAGTTTGGACTTAGTTTCTACGAATTCAACCCATGTATGTGGTGTTTCGAATTCATTACTGACTGCTGATTGCACTTAGTGGGCGGTGGATTTTTCACTGGTCGATACACTTCAATGGATGACGTGGTGAAGCCTGGCTCACGCTTTGATCCACAAGTGGCACAGGGCCAAGTGAGACCGCTCTATTTGGCTCAAGTTGTCCCACTTGCATTAACCTACTGGCTTTGCTGGCCATCTAGAACTACAGAAAGAGGTAGGTCATCTTGAACTTTGCTTTTTCTTTCGGCATATCAATTGTCGTCGAGGTATTGGAATGAACACTACTTCAAAGCAATCGCCTCTGTAAAAGCCGTCGCCGATGCGCACAATTTGACGATGGCCGAAGTCGCACTGCGATGGCTTTCCCACCACAGTTTCATGAAACGCGAGTACGGTGACTCTGTCCTCATTGGAGCTTCGAGTGTGAAACACATTGAAGAGGTAAGAACGCGATGATTGACAAGAGAAGGTTTTGATATGCTATAACCTGCCTTGCGCAGAATCTGATCGATTTGGAGAAGGGACCCTTGCGTAAATATTGGTTGTTCTCCGTGTTTTTTTTTTCTTTTGACGTCTTTTGTAGCGGAACCGGTGGTGAAAGCACTTGACGAAGCTTGGGAGATTGTTAAACCGTATGCCGCGAAGTACCACCATTAATTTGACTTAGGGTAGCTTGTCGCACCATCTATTTCTAAACAAGTGAATGTAAACGAACAGATTGTACTGTGGTGAATAGGATATGTGATTCTTACGTATAGCCCCTGAGTCATAACTTGTAGAAAGCGTGTGAACGTCTGTGCAAGGGTCGCGGCCACTTCGCGCTTATGACCATCGTCACCAATAGCAAGGCACAGAAAACGAGGAGCGTATTTATCAGGCAGCATGCCTACACATCTTGCGATTTCCTCCTTGGCCAGTATCACGATCTCGTCACCAACATCGTCCGCGATCACCCTCGTGAATGGAAATTCAGCAGATGCTGGTGATTCGTTCTCCTTCGCGGACTTGGAGGGCAAGGATTATAATGAACAGGTGCGCGCTTAGCGATCAGAGATATATAAAATCTAACTCAAAGAATCGGCTTTTATCAGCTCGAGTTGCTAGATAACCGGCTAGTCAAGGAGAAGCGTATCAAGGTTGGGGCGGAGAATTTACTACACATGCCGCTGGCGGTTAGCTGTCAGATTCTTACTCTTTATACGGAGGCTAATCTTTAACAAAGGATGATTTGCGGGAACAGGTCGTATCCGAACTGCGGACCGCGGAAAGTAGGATAGAGACTATCATGGACAGGAAGTTGAATATTGGCGCGTGACATTTTACTCAAAGAGCCACTCGACTGGACTAATTGTCTCCCTTTAGAGTTCGCGCTGAAGGGTCGACATAAAAAGAAGGACGTTCATGACCATGACCAGGATGAGAGAGGTGTTTGCATCTTTTACATTTCGCTCCCGCAGTTCTTGATGATTTCGTTCAGGAGAAGACTTCCGAACCACCCTCCGCAATGCCAAGGAGTGTATATCTGCGCTCGTACTTCTCAAGACGGCAACTTACCCTCTCCCTTCCGAATCTACATCTTCCGCGACGCAGACGAATGTGGATCATCCCTGGATAGAGACCATGTCAAAACTTGTTGGCATTTTTCAGAAAAATTTGCGCGTTAGATACGAGTTGAAAGTGTCGGAAGTTGTCCAATCTGTCATACCCGCGCTTGCCGACAAACGCAGCAAACAGTGCCGTGCAGTGGCCTATCGCGTCATCCGGCACGCTCTTGTAGACTCCGAGTCGGTGAAGGTGCTGCAGGAACAAAATATTGACTGGTACTTAGTGCGTTCACTACATCGGGACAACAAATTCGCCGTCGAAAAGGAACAAGTCATCAAGCTAATCAGGACTATTGTCGACGTAGGCACAGTCTCTCAAGAGGGTCGGAATGACCCCAGAGTCGTACCACTGTCTGAACCTGTCATGCGCGCACTCGTTGCCGTCGCGGAACACGTGGAAGATCCATTCAGGCTCATTTGCATACAGACTTTGGCCGAACTTGGTACGAATATGTTGTTCTTTCTCGTTATACTGACATCTGAGTTGTGCTCTAGTTGTTATAGATACGGATCTGGTTGCAAGGACAGGCGGTGTTCGCTTTTTGTTGCACGCAGTCGGGGAGGGACCGGTGGAAATTACACCAATATTGGCTTTCACTTTTTTGCATCTGGTTGATTCGCCAAGGACGCGTGCCTACTTTAATGTCGGCACTGACTTGGAGGTTAGTTGAAATTCTTGTGTCGTTCACTTAGCCTGAATGATCACTTTTTTGAATAGATAGCGCTATCAGCAGTCACAGACGCGTATGGGAAGGGACCTGATCATGCAGACAGGATGAAGAGCTGTACTAAAGTAATTCAACTCATGTTGCGGACATGGAGCGGGCTTATGTACTTCTGCATGGATGGCATGTTGGCCATTCGATCCCTCGTCGATACTTTACGAATTCCTTCGCTGGAGACTAGAGTGAGTTCATATTTATTCGTCGCATACATTCTCCTGACACAGCTGATTGTAGGATATCGTCCTAAACATGTTCTTTGAAGTTTTGAATATAAAGACTCCAGAATGGTACCAGACTTTCATATCCGGGCGGAGACTGACAAGTGCGTACATTTGTTCACTTTGGGCTCTCACCTGATTTGTGTACTCTTGTTCAGCTTATCATAAAAATGGCATTCCGCGGACCGAACCAGAACCTGCCGATCGCAGTCTCCAGACGTTGAAGCTGACTGATCAATATATCGCACTCCTCGTTCTTGTGTTCACCAATGCCGGACTGTTCGATGTACGTGCGGTCGTATCTAATTAAGATGGCAATATTCCTCCCTAAATTTTGCAGGCCCTCACTTCCATGTTGGAAGAATCTGAAACAGGCTCAAATCTGACTCGGAAAGCAATTCTCCTTATGAGCGAGATCCTCCAAATATCAAACAGAGTGCTGCCGCTATCTTTGGCAGCTCGTATCCAGGTGTGATCTCACTTGATGGACATACCGCATTGGTAAACTCTAACCACTCTCTTGGTAGGCCATACCAGCGATATTTTCCATGGCTTCCGATTACAATTACGGAGAACACCGAATTATTGGTACTTCTGCATTGTCCGCCATCGATAGCTTCAACCGGAATAGGACCCGGCTGGAGCCAGGAGCAGTAAAGAATTCGCCTCGGATTCGGTAGGATATTCCAAACAAGTTTTTGTGTCTCTGGTTAGACTTCTTTTTCAGTGCCAATTCTGTCGATGACGCCGTTCGGCGAGGCCAACGACAAGTCGAGCAAGTAAAGTTGAAGATGGGCATGCAGATGGACGATAAAACGTTTCAAAATTCTTTGCTTGAGACGCAAGTCATGCTTACCAAGGATCATGCAAAATGGAATTTCGACACCCTTCAAGAACTTATAGAGGGACCCTTGCTGAATCCGAAGCGTATGGAAGAAGCAATCAAGGGTGCAAGGTTCATTCGTCGATTAATGACCTTCTTCCACCCTTTCAGTCATAGATTTTCGGACATGCATCGCATAAAGGTGGTTGATTGAAGTTCCTTTCTCATTGGTCCAAAGACAAAAGATTAATATTTTCTCTTCCAGGTTAACCTTCGATGGGTACGACTGGGCTGTTCCCTATTAACGACTCTGATGGCCAGTCAAGATGGAATACGTTACCTGTCTTCGGAAGACCCGTTCATGGGTCAGCTTGTCAAATGCTTTGCGCAGCTTGATCCCGTGAGCCCATTTGCTTCAAGAATTCTCAAATGAGTTTTAAGTCATTTCATAGTTCAACAGCCAAGCAACTCCCGATTCGGATCCAATGTTTTCAAAACGGCGAATTACAGAAACGTTAACATACGGGTATCTAGAAATGCTTGGCACGCTCAGCAAGCACAAAGAAGGCATTGAGTAGGCTCACTTTCACTGTGTCAGCTCGCTGTAGCTAAATGGCGCTGAAGGATCATGGAGAAGTACAGAATATTTACTGCCTTTTACCACTTAAGCGATCTCAAAAGTCGGGAAGATTTGATCAAAGGCATCATAGAGAATCTAGACTACAGCACGTACGTGCTATTTTTTCTTCCTTACGTGGTCTAACCTCGTCTCAGGGATGGCCACCCACGAATCGTGTTGTCGAAAGCTTTGACGTCGAGTCATAAGGTCAGTCTAGACGGTGACTATTCTTGTTAATCTAACGTTTGCTGTAGCGTATCCAAGTCTATGCCACCCAGCATCTCGGCGAGCTTATCCGTAATTCCCCAGTAGCTAATGCGTGGACTCTACGATTACTCTTGACACAACTGTACGATCCTTCTTCTGAAGTGCGCAAGTTGGCTGTACATTATCTTGAGGAGGCATGTGAATCGAAGGATGTCCTTGAACTTGTAGTTGAGATGCGGCCTACGATGGATCATCTCGGTCAAGTTGGGAACGCCCTATTGCTTAAGTGAGCGGATTCGATCTTATTGCGCGTAAATCCTCATCAAAGCACAGGTTTATGTCGACCCCGACTGGATTTCGATATCTGTATGACGCTGGATATATCGATCGAGAAATGGATAGATGGTTCAATGTACGCGGTCCCATTTTTTCGCGCTATTAGAAATTGACATGTCCTGCAGGAGCACAACCTGGATTATGTTGTCCAAGTCGAGGTATTTCTTGCACAAGTCTTCAGCAGTTCCAACAGTGCTGAAGATGAAGAAATGCCACCTATGTAGGTCCCAGACTCTCATTTATGAATAACTACTAATCAACCTGGATAGGGGATTTGACGGAACAGTCCCGCCTCATTTCTACGGCGAGATGTCGAAAACAGATTTTGGCTGCCACGTTCTTTCGGAAAAGGGTCACTTTGCAGATTTTGCTCACTTCATTCGACAACATGGCCATGAAAGTGAAGATACGGAACTAATCATGAAGCTGAAAAGTATTCTTTGGGCCGTGGTGCGCTGATTAATATATCAAATCATCTTCATCTCAATTGCGGATAGGGAAACATTGGAGCCACTGAAGGTGGTCTTCCTTTCCTTGAAGAGGAGGAGATCATCCCCATAATTCTGGATATCGCAAACCGATCACTCATACCTTCTGTTCGAGGGTACGCTCCCCACATGCGTGTTGAATGCTCCCCCGTCGACTGAATGTTCTGTACAGGACTTGTTTCTTCGTGTTAGGATTGATATCCTCGACTTTTCAAGGCGCCGAAATCCTTGATGATTATCAATGGGAGGCTACTCTTACTCCTATGGGTACTCCTACCGGTCTTTGCATACCAATTGACTTGGAGAAGTTCATTTCAGTGAGCATTCACTTCGTGTGTGCTTGTTGATAGCTCGATTTGAACTGGGTATAGCTATCTCCTTGGCGGCAGCGTATACCCGAGCAGCGTGATATCCACTTGATACCCCCTACTAACGAAACGGAATTGGAGGCTATGGCAGCCATACAAAACCTAGCAAATACTGTCATCGCCAATGCGGCCTCCCGGTCCTTAGCGAAGTGCGTGGTATCCTTTGTTCTATAACATCATCTAACGTCCTGAGAAGAATGAAAATGCGTTCAGAATACCGGACGGTGTTTACGTCACGGAGTATGCTTTACAGGGCACTTCACACCATATCAACATCAAGATATCGTCTTCCTGTCCGTCGCTACATATTGGATCTCTTCAATATCCAATGGGACGCCGATGTTGTTGCTGCTCTGGTTGGCTACGCGAAAACTCTCAAAGCTCTCCCTTCACAACCTCCTCCAGATCCCGACATCGACCGTCGTCTCAGCATGTTTGATCGTTTGAGGAGACCGCGGCGAACATCTGAAAGTGACGAGGATGAAGACGATGAGATGGGTGCTTCTGAACCGCCTGAACCTGTCAAAGAGTTGCCTGTTCTTAGTCTGCGTCCTGTTAGCAGAGTAATTGGATTTGCCTACTGATTTCGCATAAATATTGGTTTGTTACATGGACTTTATTTTTCGGATCATATGTATCTTTAGTGTGCATTTCAACTTCTGTGTATAGTACCTGCGATGTTTCGTGCTTGAGACCGATTGAAAAGATGCTTGACCCAAAGTTCGCGACGGCTTTTTGCAAGACTTATTCTCTCTTGAGACTTCTGGATCCAGCCGTCCCAGTCCTCTTTTGCTACCATATTGCCCTCTTCGTCGTACGTATAGTAGTACCGAAATGGAAGACGCCTTTCAAACCCTTGGTCCGTGAATTCTTTGAGCACGTAACTCTGCGACACAGCCTACCGCACCCTCTTCGTCCAACTGAGATTTAGCTACACACTAATCCCAATCACTCTCGTCCTCACGGCGAGCACGACACTGCGCAAGGTCAATGAGGACACAAGTACTTATGTTCGCGCTCACGAACGAGGACGTTGTCAATTCAAACGTCTTCATTGAGAACGAAGAGAGCGCCCGTTGATGGTAACAGAATTTTCACAGACAGTCTTGATTTCCGAAGCGGATAAATGAGGCTGATGGTCGATAAACGAGCGTAGAGTCCATGGGGAGATATACTCGATGAGAATGCCAGGAATGCTCGTACGTCTCGACCTCTTTGCGATACAGCCCGTCTGCGTAGTAAGTTATGTATGCCTCTAGCTTCCCATCGGATGGTCTGGGTTCATCGTAGAAGTAGTCCGGGTCATCGAAATTGGGTTGGGTTTCTCATCAGAGTGCGCCGAGGCCTGCATGAAATCCTTGTACGCTGCTTCCCTTTCAGCGCAATGCTCCGGGCTGATTCGAAGCATCTCGCGTAGGTTGATCGTGCATCGGCGATCGTACAATTTGAGAATAGCTTCGGTAGTGGGGAACATCTCACATGGTACACCGACTTTCAATACCGCAGACATTGTAAAAGGAGCGTACACATCAAGAATGGTCACTGTGAATGAATTCCCCGCCTCGCATTTGACATGGAGGATCTCTCCTGGCTGATATTCAGACAACCGGATTTCAATAATAAACTTAGTCAAACAAGGACCCTGATGGATCCTTGAACGAGCCTGTGTACACTTACACTGTACAACAGTACTATGAGGAAATCTTCTGCAAAGACAGCTTGAGATGAGCTGGCATCTTTGACCACGTATGTATGTTGAGCCAACCAGGAAAGTGTAGGATGAGATTGCACTTGTAGAGTTCTAGGGTACTAGTGCAGTAGGATCTACTTCGTCTTCATGATGCGAAGCGTATTGGGCCGGTAGAGATAGTTCTCGGCGTAGTTCTTGGGCGGAATCCTCTTCACAGTTGGTTGTTGCCTTTGTGGTTGACCATGAATGAGTTATTTAAACGAGATGTTGGAAGAGATACGCACACATAGTAGTCCCAGCCTGAAGATTATACGATGAGTACTTCAAGCCTTCGACACGGTTAAATTACGTAGGAATCATACCTTGCTTCTCAGCGAAGTGAATGGCATCCTCCTTCGACCGGAATGATATCCGTGTTCCCTGCATGTAGTCGGCACTAGTTGCATATTGCTGAGGTGTGCGCATCAACCATATCTTGCACCACTCACGAGCTAGCCCATCCCATCAAAGGATTCTCCCAGCGACCACCTCCTTGAAGAATGTCGAAATCAATTCTCCACTTCTCAGATTTAGCCCCGCCGCTCTGCATGGTGTTCCGAGTCGGCTGAAAGATGCGCACCGCGCGGTGTCGCAATTCCGCTGATGGATATAAGTTCAACCCACGACTCAGGTGAGAGTATATAGCTAACACACCAGGTGCACCACTGACAACGTCTGCAGTCATGACATCCTGAGCGGGAGGAGGGGCGACAATATCCGAAGATTCCTGCTGGGAAGACTGAATAGATTTCGAGTCCGTAGCCAGGGCTCTAGATGCTAGAGACTGAAGATAATTTCTACGGCGTGGCACCGCAGCCTGTTTACAAGTACGAATTAGAGACATGGGCTCCTACTTTGGCACTCGGTTGCGAAAACGGAGTTTGTTTGTACCTGTATAGTTCTAAGGCTATTATCCATCAATCAATAATTCCGCTGCTCAAAATCAAGCAACTCTACAAGTTTTCCGAAGCTTTAAATTCCCTTTCCAGTGGGTTTTCGATAAATATGTGCTCTGTAAATAACATATTTTGTGCTACATAGGTACTTGGACGACATGAGCTACGCTAGCCCTTCTTTCTACCTCACTGGCACTGTAGACAGTGCTTTCGGTCAATGATCCGGATTCCTGATCAGCCGCGACATACTTACCTGGGAGTAATACGGGGGACTGACTGCCACACATGTATATGGACTTTGGCAAGTCGTTGGACCACTCCATCCAACACCTTGACGAATCATGAGAATTCAGTGCTGAATTGACATCGGAAGTCCGAATCCTCACCTCCACACTGGCCCCATTGCGGAGCTACGGCTCCAGAGCTCGAAGTAGTGGCTGGTGCGGACGAAGTAGCGCTGGTAGAAGCTGAAGCACTTGTGCTGCTGGGAGCAGAACTTCCGCTACTGCTCCCACTGCTGCCACTGGTCCCGTTGCCAATGGAAGTCGTAATAGGACCGCTCTCGACATACACGCCTGAAATAAACCAGTTCTCCGGCGCAGGGGTGTTGACAATACGAAGGACACCGACGTGGAAGTCTTCGGAGTTAGTGGAAGTTGGGGCGGCGACGTTGTCGGCGACTTTTGTCAAAGGATCGCCATTTGTTGAGAACCAGAGGCCAACTGTTTGTCCGGAGAACTAAAGAACATGGGTCAATCAAGGAAAAATGAAATACAGGTGCTCTCTCACATCGATGTCGTAGGCGAAATTGTACCAGGTTCCGGCGACGAGTGGTGTACCCCATTGAAACTGGCTTGATACCATCCACTGCAAGTCGGTTGGATTGGGCGCCACACCATATTTGATCTAAAAAGGCTGAATGTCAGCTCCCAATGTGCAAGAATCTACTGTGCAATCAATTCACCTCTGTAAAGTGGCTCTCGAAGAACAAGATCTGAGACGCAGATTACAAGGTATGGGTGCAAAATATCACCGACACGAATAGCTAGCTCACTTGGTGTTCCAGAGTAGACTAATATTTTCCAAAGTGTCGCGTGAGATTGCGGCAAGAGCAAACGTGAAAAGTACGTACGTCGGGCGCATTCGTGTCTGAAGTGCTCAACGAGAAATGATAAAAGAGGTTGCCTGTACCTAGATTCTGAGTTGTCTGAGGGATGAGTTCGGTTCTTTCCATATCTGAGTTCCATGTCGCTGTCGAATCTATCGTCACCATTAGACCGTGAACCTCGGCAGTATCAGCAGGGTTCTTGTAGTCGGGCGAAAGAGCAAGGTAGTCTGAAGTCGGTCCTGAGCCGTGAATGTACTGATTATTCAAAGTAGAGTCAAATTTAGTCGGTGAAGTGACGCAGTAGGGTTCATACCCATTGATAAGTGCCAACTTCGTCTGCCCACGACCCTGACCAAAAGCAACGAGTCAGACGGTGCCAAACGGGATCGATGTATCTACATGGACCAGACCGTACATTCGTCGAAGTCGCTCACGTTGTTGAAAGGGTTGAAACTACCACTCCATATCGTGGTTCCAGCATAGGCGACGCCGATGAATCCCGAAAGCACGCTGACCAGAGCAATCATTTTGTGAGTCGGATGGAACAGATATACAACTAGTTCTTAAATATTGCCTTGAGGAACATCGGGGAAACTGTCGCTAGAGTGAGCTTAAATGGGGGATCATTGTCGGCCTCGGAAAAATAGTGGATTTCAAGCCAAGTATGCACTATGTACCGGAAATATTGAGGAGAACGAAAGTCAAGGAATTAATCCGTACATTGACTTGCATTAGTCCGTTCACTATATGATACGTGCCGGGTATTCACCAATCGTGAAACACAATGCTGGGTATATAGAATCAGATACTGATTTACTCCGCCTTTTTGAATATCCATGACGTCAACCAAGATTTCTGTTTCCTGTCCGCCTCTGTCTGTTCTTCCTCAAGACGATCCTCAAGAGCTTGCTTCTCTTCAGCAAGCACCTCGTGATAAATGGCTTGATGAGCTGAAATGTTTGCAGCCCGTTTGAGAGGAGGCGGCTCTAGAGACGTGCGCGAAGCTGTAGCAAATTCAGCCTGAACGTGAATATCAGGTCGAACTCTAGGGTATTGCTGCGTAGCATGGTCAAATGTCGACAACATGGAACTAGATTTCTGAGGTTGAGACCGAAGACCATCGGAAGATGAGGGTAGTAATTTTGCGGACGCGGCACTGGGGCGTCTGTAGGATCGACCGCTGAAACTGCTGCTTGACGCCTTTTCACCGGTCCGCAGTTGGAAAATTGAAGGTTGTCTGATACGCGTCGTGCGCTCGACATCGTCATTCTGCTGTGCTCGCAGAGCAATTACTTCAGGCAAGTCTATATCTTCGGTTCCATCCACATCTGCTGGCTCGGTTGTTT
>JH814821.1:387681-402917 GCA_000296255.1 Omphalotus olearius VT 653.13 | reverse complement strand
CCATCCACATCTGCTGGCTCGGTTGTTAATGTTGGGCTAAAGAGAGCATTACAGGGCTCGCTGGGCGTGCTAACCAGCGAAGTCCCCGAGCGAACCATAGGATAAGGTGATAACACCGGTGATTCGTGCGTTGGCAAGCCACTCCCGACGGGAATGCCGATCCATGTACCAATTTGACCGACTGCTGAGTCAACCGAAATCGCAACTTGAAGATCGACGGTATCATCGAGATCTAATGTACCGCAAGGATCTCGGGGTAGCCATAACACATTATTGATAGCTCTGGTGTAATAAGGATTGTCGTAAGGAAGATCTCGGGTAGTTTGATCGTCCCAACTGATGGGTGGAGGGTGAGGCAACACAGGTCGAGCGCAGGTATGAGTTGCTTCCACAGGCGAAGAACACGGTGGAGTCATTATAAGATCTGAGGGGACCCCATCTTTTTCGGATGGCCCAACGGCGGTTGAAGGCATAGAGTCCAGACGCGAAAACGTTGGTGAATCATGAGGAAAAGGGATGGGTAAGTGATGTTGTATGTTGTGAGGACGATGACGAATCGTAGCGTAGGAGAATGAGACCCACTCTGGCATGCGCAGCATAGATCTGGAGGGCTGAGATGTGTCGATCGCAATGGGTCGCGCTGGATGCTCCTCACTGTCTCGTGCGTGCGCGTACACATCGTCAGAAGTCCCCGGGGTTGCGCCATGCGAATCCTCAGCTGATCTACCGCAGACTATGCGAGCCTCTGCCATGTCATCGTTCTCAAATCGGGCACGGCACATCCGGGTCATGCTAAGTATAACGGTCAAAACCAGGCACCACGAGCAATTTGCATCGGCTTACAAAATCTTGACAAACGTGGTGAACACTATTAAGAAAGCTGCTAATCCAACATTGACAGACTTTTTGAGCACAACCATATACGCCAGGAAGACAGCCTATTTTTGTGAGCTGGAAAATATATGTGCAACAAAAAAGAAACAGTACCTGTGCTAATATAAGCCCTATACATGATTTAGACTAAATCATGACATTGAGTGGGGGGACACCTACCGTCTAATGAATATCGAACGACCCTGATCAGGATGAGCTGGCCATTACCCTCATAGTTCTTCGCATAAACGTGTATTAGCTGCATAGTACTCTGTCGTCATTGGTGCTAAGAATATAAGAAATTGGGCGGACCTGATTCTTCACAACCCCTGTTCGATGTTCAACAACCTCGATGATATTCATGGGTGGAATTCACTGACCAGACTCGATGAAAAAATACAGTGCCCCAAACGGAATGACAAAGGGATTAAGCACCGAGAACAGCAACAAGACATGGATCACCAATAGATGAGTTGGTAACCAATCTAAAATCATTCGGCCTTTCAGAATCAGATTTGAAGGAGAAATGACAGATCGTACAATAATAATTGAAAGTACGCGGGCGAATGCCAATCGCTCGCTTACGGCTGAATGAATCAAAGTAAGCCAATGTAATCATCGCGGGCCATACAATCCCACTTACGGTGTGACCTGGCGTCTGGTAGTGGGGTACATGATAAGAGGAAGCTGATGTAATTTTTTCGTGATTCATTGCCATGTGAAGGTCGATGACACTTACCCCCACTGTGCAAAAAGCCATTAGTCGACATTATGCACCTGAAGTAGAAAGCCACGTACGCAAAGCAATTTCGAACCCTCCGTGCATGGCGAGGGTGAAGATGACTACAGACAGAAACCATTAGAAACCATTCCAAAGTCGGAACGACAAGTGAACTTACGCCAACCAACATAGAACGGTCCGGCAGAGGGAAAACTAGTTGCGACGATGTTCAGCACATTTGGTGTAGTGGAAACTCCAAAAGAGTTCAGCACGGACTGCAATGCCGCTGTTCCAACGCAGAAGAACACAAGAACGTTAACAATCAGGAATTTGTAATATCTAGTCATGATTCTGTCGTGAAGGACCGAGAGCGTGGTAATAGTATGTGCTTTTTTCGCGATAAGCAGGAGAATGAGGGGAATAAGAAGTGCGAGAAGAGCAACCAAGAGAGTGGGTAAGAAAGACTGGATGACTTCTTCTTCCCAAGAGTGTTTATCAAGATAGGCTTTCTAAAGACGATGTTAATAAGTGACACGTATGCTGCAGTCCGTTCTGGACATACCAAAGCAGGCCAGAAAGTAGAGATGTTCTGAATAGATACCAGACCAACCAGCAACGACACCGGAAATAACCAGAAGATGGTGAAGGCCCACACCCCCAAACCTACTACCCAATCTTTCACAATCTATAAAGATATTAGAACTTTTTCGCCTGATATGGTGATAGTAAAACTAACATCCGCTTTGAGCGAAGATTTCATAACTCTGTGCCAATCCAAGTCTTGATATTGGGGAGCCATTGTTACTAAGCAGGCTAGTGGATCATTTGGGTGCACCGTCAGATACTTGCACGCCCTTCTCGCATCCTCTGGGTCCGCGAAGGTGACAAACGCTGTTGACACAGGATCGTACTTATGTGCTGGTCTTGCACGATGTTCCGTAATCAATGCTGTCAAGAGATTGAGTTTCGTCGTATAGTAGTCAATGGAAGGTACACTTTTGCCACGAAAAAGGTACGACAGACGAACGAGAGGTTGATATGGATCGAGGCTACTTCTGGGTAAGCTTAGGAGTGCATCCCAGACTGTCCAGCCTTGCCGAGTGCGTCGTCCCGACGGAGAGGCAGGAGGGTATGCAGGAGACGTAGGACTATCGTTTTCGATATCAGAACCTCGAGAGCTGTCTCGTAGCCTCTTGAAAGCATACTTTCCAGCCAGACCGAGGGCTTTCTTGATCTGTGAGGGTTGTGACCGCAACCCAAAGTCCTCTACAAACGGTCCAAGAACTTTCGTCAACTGATCCATCCGCTCCTCTTCACTCAAACTCCCTTCGGCCGAATTCGCACCTTCTTCTTCCGGGTCCGCTGCGTTCCTACGCTTTCCAAGGAGCGTCGCACGCGAGTTACTACGCGAGACAGTCTTGCTGGCGCCCGTCTGATCCATGACATTCTTGACAGCGTATAGAGCCCTCTTGGCAAGCTTTATGTGCGCCGTCTCTAGAAGACGCAAAATTTCCTCGCGTCGCTCCAACAAGGAAGCTAGCTCTGTCATTTTTCGAGCGATCACCACTCGCTCTATGACCGGCTTGTCATCTGAATTGGGTGAACTGTCTGACGATGGAATAGCAGCCTGCTTGTCGTCCAGACGGTACGTTGGCAAACGAGCGGGTATCTTTTTAGCCCTGTTGAACAAAAAGGAGAAGCCTTTATTGAAGAACCCAGGCTGTGTGGTAGAGTTGACTCCTAGAGCAGGCCTTTCGAGTTTCCGAGACATGTAATATTCAAAATATTCCTTCAACTCCTTTTCATCCCGAAGCTGAGGCGGAACATTCGAAACCATGATTGTACGGAAACGAAGTCCTTCTACAGCAGCGTCACTCTCTAGAGACGCGACACTGGTGAAATTATGCTGGGGATGAGGGTGCGGATGATATGCATGGCACTTGAACTCATTAGAAGTCATGCCTTTGGTGAGTGCAGCGATGTTTTCAGCTCGCATCCTACATGCACCGTGTGAAATCCAGAACAAGATCGCCATCCAGGAAAGGGTTATCCAGAAAAGCAGGCAGATATGGATCCATAGTAAAGATAGTCCTCGAGCAGTGCTGACTAGCGATGAAATGGATGCACGGGTCATTGACTTGGGAGATATCGTGTCTTCGGAGAACTCAAGATGAATTGGGAAGAGAATTGGGAACGTCGTTAAAGTATGAAGCAGAGTAAACCAGACTGCAAAAAAGCATGAACGACACGAAAAGTGGGGTGTAACGAACACGTACAGCACCCACGCAGAAAACGGATATATAGTGCGGCGTCGATTCCACGAAGTTGATTCAATTTTGCTTCAGGAAAGCGGATCACTTGGGGAACCCAAGCAAGTGGCCAGCCCATAGGGGAAGGTGGAGATGGATATCTAGGCGTGTTGTAATTCATAGATAAAGCAAGACAGAAGAGGCGGACCGACCTTGCCCATGATCTTCCTTGGTACAAACTAAGGAACAAAGAAGAAGAAAACGAAGAAAGGGTCAGTAGAGAGCGGAAGAAAGATGATATTACTGACTAGCCAAACTCCCAAGATTCTCGACTTCCCAGCCCCTGGCTCTCATCACGCGGGATCCACTTTCCCTTGCCCCGTCTCGCTCTCTTCATTAGCTCTTGGCCAGTGACACACAACACAGTAATTCCAATGGCAATGACAGACTGATTTATAAGACCACTAAAGGGAAGCAAGAAACGCAGTGAACAAAACCTGAAACGCAGATCATAAGACGGACAGATACCTGTAGTTCTTTGAGAAAGGCCTGGTCTGAATGTCACCCATTGAGAATTGCAGAATAGCGGGTCAGCGTCGAGGGTGAGAAGATGGTGGAAGTCAGACGAAGAAGAACAAGAGAGAACAAGGAAAGAAGCCGACAACATTCCGCATACATGCAAGTGCTCAGACTGCGTTACATGTGCAGTCACTGTTGTTTCTGATCCCGTAGAGACCTGAGTGCATGCACCGTTCTGCTCCATTAGATATTCAGGCTGTCGCACTGGCTAATTTTCGATAAAGCATTAAGCAAGAGCCTCATGAGGGCAATGAGATTCATGGACGGACTCAGACTGGAAGGTTTGATCATACCACGTGGCTGGCAGACATATTTCAGTCCTCCTCCACGCACCCTCCTTCACTATTCTCCTTCCTCAAAATGTCTGTATATCTAAACCCTACCAATTCTCTTGCGTTCAATCGTACGTGTGCTCACGAATAGAAACCACGACTGACTCCTCAATTCTTGCTTCAGGCCCCTTGACTGCTCTCGTCAAACGGGCGTTGACGATATCAAATCCCCATGCCCAACCAGTCGCCTTCAAGGTCAAGACGACCGCCCCAAAGGTAAGTTCTGTGTTTCTACCTGTTGTGGTGGTCATACTGATGGCACACGTCTAGTTGTACTGCGTGCGACCCAATTCCGGGAGAATAGAGCCTGGACAGAGTGTTGAAGTTTCTGGTGCACAGACATCCTATCTGAAAGACTTTTCGGAATCTCATGTATATTCCATCCTCCCTACAGTCATGCTCCAAGCGTTGAAGGAAGAACCGCCACTGAATGCGAAATGCAAAGACAAATTTCTCATTCAAAGCACTCTAATTACTCCGGAAAAGGAACAGAAACCTCTACAAGAGATAGTACGCCTTACGTTTATCTACCCCCTCTTTTTTCAGTTTTCTAACAACTTTCTTTGATTAGTGGACTGTTCCCGAGGGCAACGTTGATGAAGCAAACAAGGTCCACCAGCAGAAACTGAAGGTCGTGTATCTACCTCCCGAGGGGCAGACTCTGGAAGAGGAGGACGAAAATGCTGGTAACCAGAACGACAGCATCGGCAACCAGAGCTCAATGATGTCGGGCGCCGTACGCAGTCTACTTTTGCTAATGTCTTGCTTTGGCCGCTGACGTCAGATTCGAATAGCAATTTGACACCGTCCGCCAACATCCGTCAGTCAATGGTCATGCCGCCGGTTTATCTGCATTCCAGCAGCAAGATGCTTCTGGCTCAAACATCCAGCACGAAGAGGAGGAAACACACGACGCACCCGAAGCACCCCCTCCAGTGTCTGTATTCGTTCAACCTCCTCGAGAACCAACACCTGAACTCATTGAGCCAGTTCCTGCGCCAGCTGTAGCTGCAGCTGTACCACCACCTGTCGCCTCGGATGACAGTGGTGAGCTGAAGCAGGAACTGCAGGAGGCTCGAGTGGAGATTGAGAGGCTCAGGTCACTGCTTGCTGCTGCTGCACCTCCACCTGAGCTACGAAAGCGAACGAGACGACTGTCCGATGACATGACCATGGCAGGGAGCGACGTTGGTACGATGATAGATGAGTCACCGATGCCACAGGAAGGTGTTCCATTGCAAGTGGTGGTGATCATCGCTCTGGGAGTATTTATAACGACTTACCTTTTCTTCTAAATGTTATGTTTTTTCTTCCCACCGATCACTTTCGTTTATCTGTCTTACGTTTTTCTCTTCCCCGTTGTTCCTTATGTGCCAATACCACGTATCCACGGTACTTGAACATCCCTTTCCGTCCTCTCCTATTCCTCCTTTTCAGAATGTGTGCGGTTGTACATGTTAATCTTATTGTTCGATCCGACATGTTGACTTAACCATTGCTCCTAACAGGACTGAACGAAAGTTCGTCCTGGCCCTGCCCTGTTTCCTTCATACATAGTGATCGTACTCACGAATTTTCATTCCTGTAGACGAAGCTTAAAGTTTGCATGCAGAAAGTTTAATCGCGCAAGTCCATAAACGATGCATGCACCAGTACTTCAAGTGATGCAGAGTTTGATCTCAGGCGAACAGCTGAAGACGGCTAAACTTAAATCATTTACTGAATTTCGAGTGTCCTTTCCAACGGCACTTGTCGCGGTACCGAACATGCGCGGACTGCATCATGAGGTGCATTGAGGTAGGCCGTACAGGTGAAAGTTCTACTTCACAGGTTGCGGAACGAAGAACTTTGCTCTCAGACGGTAGCTTGCGACTTGCACCTATTGTTTTTATCAATAGTCGTGTAATCTGATTTGATAAAGCTGCTCGAAATAAGGCTCGACACTAAGCACGTATTGTTTGAGTTCGCAGCGAAGCCTCGGAAACATACATACAGTCCTTGAGCTCGTCATCTACGCCGACAGTGCGTAGAGTTGCGCTTCAATCGCACCAGCTAACAAGCGATGGACCCGCTCAGTAGGATGACCCGAATCTGTATATGACATTGAAGCTAGAGCATAAGCAGGATTTTGCTGAGCTACACGTACTGAACCAGAAAAATCCCTCGGGATTCGGACATGTACAAAAGCTGCCAGAGCAGCTTGAGTGCTAGGTCACTTTATAGTCTAGCTTTACTACCGAGCTCACCCTGTAATGTTCGTAAAGCCAAACTCAGCTGAATTGTCCAGAAGATGACTGAAGAATGCGTTTGAATTAAATGTCATCACGGTTGCATCTGGTAGAAACCCAATCAGCGCGACTCCTGGCAATATTCATTGGGCTCACTGGGGTTGTTTGAAGCAAAATTTGCAGTGTGCTTTGCAAGAGCGGCGTTAAATGATGCAATGTGGCCCTTCATTTTCGCAGCATTTGTCACATTACCAACCGTGTTAGGATTACGATCTTCAGGAGGTACATTGATGAAGAGATGAGTCGTAAGTCCGTTATGAAAGGCCAATTGCTGGGTATGAAAAGTCACTGTCAACTCAAGCGCAAATTACACCATCGGAAAGCATACCACAGCATCGAAGTAGGATGTCATCTCTGTTTCCCAGAACGCGCTAAAGTCTGCAATCTGGAGGCATATCAGGTTAGTTCTATAGAACATTCTGCATTAGTCTCACAGTCGCATTGTTCAACGTATCACCCGTATCGTTGATACCAATCCACCAGGCCGTCATCGTTTCTCCAGAGGGATGAGGGATAACTGAAGATGCGTAAGTAGCCCACTGGTTCACTTGCTCTACTAAGGACACAGTGAATGGATGATGCCGAGGGAGGCTGCAGTACAGCATGGAGCGAAATTCAAACGACATGATCCACGAAGGACAACTTACAGCGATGCATCGATATCGGATCCCGCAAAAGCAAAGTTCCACAACTGCCGTCTACAGTTTGTGGGCGAACCTCCAAAACATCCTGTCAGAAACTCTAGCTTCAAAAGACTTCTGATTTGATATTGAAATCAGGTAGAGCTTCGAGAAACTAGGACGTACCCAGTTAGCACCCTCCGAGCTAGTCTGAGAGAAGTGTGTTCTTCAGCACAACCAATCTAATCTTTGGAAAGAGCGCACTTGCATTTCTTGGAATGATCTCATCAGTCAAGATCTGTTGTTGAGTGAATGGAAGATTGAATTCATCTCCAATGAAGCTATGTATAGTGCCAACACACATCAGAACTCGGGATATTGAAATAGTGACTGAAAATCTTGCCTGAAGTTAGGATAACCTAGAGTGCCCTGCACGAAGGAGTACGAGTCTCCAAAAGCATACACGTATTTGATAGCATCCCACTTGAAGGACGTCGTAACGCTAAAGAGCACCGTGAAATTCAGTAAGAGCACAACCTGGAGTTGACGTGATATTGGCATTTCGTGTAAGAGATAGACGTGAAGATTTACCGGCATAATATATAATGCTTTTCAGGCTCATGACCATCTGACCTTTATAGAATCGGACCGTGAAGTCGAGAGACTGCCGTAGTCACTGACCTGGTCGATCCTTGCTAAAGGAAATTCATCACAAACACGTGGATTGGACTAGCGACGAAAACGATGAGTGACAGAGTAAATACATAGCCAATATAGCTCTTCTTCTCGACTCAAACTTCCAGCTATGAATGAACGATAACCAGTCCAAGAGCTTGGCATATTGCGCCCATCGTTGCAGTTTTGTCCGTCAACCATCAGCATGGCGTGAGATTCAACAAAATGCGGATAGAAGCCTGCACAGGCGAAATCAATAAGCCAGAGGGATCCATCCTTAGCCAACAACACGTTAGATGCGTTCAGATCCCCATGTGTAAATACTGGAGTCCAATCGCCCTCGCATGTAGGAGGCGGATACGGTGTGTCGTGCGATCGTCGATGATAGCGTTGTAAAGCCAGAGTTTGCCAGTTGGTATATGCGGCGAAATCACAGAAACAGCGAAATTGATCCGCGGACTGGAACGTGCCCAAGTGTTCATGACAGAAAGCGACACCGTCAACGGACCCGTCCAATAATGAGCCTACTCTGTCGCTTTTCAAGGATCACATAGCCTTGACATAGAGGCGAAGAGTGCACGCTATGCGAAACCTCATGAGTCGGCTTAGATTGTCCCAACATTCGAACACCATACAGCCCTCGACAAAGTCCATCACCAGCCAGTTCAAGTGAGGGCAATAGGTGCGAGGGACCGGGATTGAAGTGTTTTGACGTATATATTCCATGCTCAGCCTCTCAGATGGTGTAGGGCTTTTCACAATGAGGCGTCCCGACTATACAGGCAGGTGCCTGGTCAACCTTGTTAGGCATAGTAGAATTATTAGTAGCGTCGAACGCAATGACGGAAAACATGGCGCCGCATGCATGGCCGATGCGCGTGGAGAAACAGAAAGAAACACCGTCGACATGTCGAGTGTATATAAGACCATCCTAGGGCGTGGATTCAGCTGGATTTAGTCGTCATTCTAAAGCTTATACACCCACGATTTGTGCTTGCAACGTCTTCTTACCAGTTCCCGGTCCGCCTGAGTTCAGTTATTGTCAATGTACGGGCAAACTTCAGGGAGCCTGACCTGAAATTCCGACAATTATGCTTTGTGGTACGTGTGACATGAGTCGAAAGGGATCCTATCCTGAACCTGGGCGCTGAGCGATGAGCACCTAGTTTGAAGCCAGCCTCGAGCCAGCCCTTCGTTTGTGGCACGTAAATAATAAGTGGCTGGTTCGAGTTTTACTGAAGTTGAGCGGATAAACATATTGAAACGGTATTGTAACTCATCTTCTGATATTTCTCAGCTGCTTACAGTGGACCCAGGTTCTGAGATCTGACTCACCACCGCGAAGTCAACTTATTCCTCTACTTTTACTCCTGCCCTCCTTTCATAGATTTGAGAATCGGCCCTTCGATATCACGACTTGAATGTGAAGAAATGAGTTCAAGCTCTCCTTCGGAAAGACTTCCTGTGTTGGATGGCTCAGTGATCGAGGAATTTCGAATGGCTCTGAAGGAGTCGAAGCATATCATTTTCATTCCAGGTGCAGGTCTCTCCGCGGCGTCATGTTCTTCCGTTCGATTTCTATCATATGTTGTTTAGATATAAATCAATCGCGATGACAGGTACACCTACTTTTAGAGACGGTGGTGGAATGTGGCGTACACTCGATGTTGCAGCACTCGCCACCCCAGAAGCTTTTTCCAATAATCCTTCCCTGGTCTGGCAATTCTATCACTATAGAAGGACCAAGTATGCTATCGTTTCTTCAGAATTCACACTTCTCCTAACCAAACTCAACAACTCATGAAGGGCTCTCGAAGCGAAGCCAAATGTGGCGCATGAGATCATTGCCAAACTTTCCATTCCGTACTATCGAAAAACGGTTGCACCATCCTCCAAGTCCTTCACAAAACGTAGACCGTTTGTCCTCGTCGGCTTTGCACAATATCCATACCAAAGCAAATATTCGGTCCTCTCCTGACCCCCAGCGCTCGATATGGGAGATGCATGAAGTCTCTTCGACGTAAAGTGCACTCATTGCGATCACTGTGAAGAGAATCGCTCAAATCCACTGTGTCCTGCGCTAGGTGCTGCGGACAAGTCTTTTCAGAACTACCAGGACGCAGGCTCAAAGCAAATTGAAATACCAGAGAGCGAGCTGCCTCGTTGCTCCTCCTGTGGCGCATTAGCGCGCCCAGGTGTTGTTTGGTTCGGGGAGAAGCCCTATCATTTGGATGAGATCAATAGCTTGGTGTACAAGGCTGATCTCTGCCTTGTCATCGGTGCATCTTCCACGGTGAGTGCGCTCGGCTCAGTGCAACGGTTGTATCAATTGTATCAAAAACGACCTAACGCGTACTCTACGTTTTCAATGCTCTGTGTAGGTTCGTCCAGCTTCCACATATTCGTATCGTGTCCAAAGCCGCAATGGAAAAGTTGCTGTGGTGAATTTGGACCCTAGTGAAAAGGATGACCGCGCGGATTTCTTGCTTCGTGGGGGATGTGAAACCATCTTGCCTGCATTACTACCAGAATTAGCAAGTCGCGTGTAGTCTTTGGCGACCTGGCATTATATGAACTCAGTGAGTTGTTGAAAGCCATTATATTACTCTGGACAAGAAATAAAAGAATACTGTAGGCACTTCAACAATGTGTTTGCATATGATTCCCAACGTATGCGGCTGACAACTTTAGAGATCTCCAGAAACACGCTAATCTACCCAGATGAATGACATGCGTTGGCCCTGTCAAGTTATTGCATTCGAGGCTAGCCTATATGTCCTGGCACATATTTTCGTTGGTATAACGGTCCAAGAAAGGGTTTTGAAGCGTATGTTACTTACTGTGTACATCAACTAAGCGTGCTACGTGTACGGACTGGTCCTCGGCCCAGTAGTAGAATTTTTCAAACGTCCCTGCAAATCGCCACTATATACAATCTAAATGATGTTTATTATAATTATACTGTCAATCACCCAATAACGAGAAAGCAATACTAGATCGTGAAGAAACCAAATATGAGTAGTAACATGAAAAGAGTTAAAAGAGATGGGTTTGAATAATGTAAGTCTTGACGAGTCGT
Organism: Omphalotus olearius VT 653.13; assembly: GCA_000296255.1. NCBI lineage: Eukaryota > Fungi > Basidiomycota > Agaricomycetes > Agaricales > Omphalotaceae > Omphalotus > Omphalotus olearius. The sequence goes on along the minus strand of JH814821.1, from coordinate 391,501 downwards.
ACATTTACAACGTGGGGGATATCTAAGTGCGGCTCAAGGTATGCGTATGTACATGATGCTAGGTCCAACCAAGCGAAAGACAGCAAACAAGAGATTACTCTCGTCTGCTGAGGGCTTGTAGTTGTACGAATTCGTAGTAATCCCCTTTTATGTTGAGCAGGTGATCGTGCGTTCCTGATTCGCTTACGCGGCCATCCTTTATGAAGTAGCTGCAGACAGAAAAAAACTCTAATCAGAACTGACCTGACAGGACGAGCACGCGGAGACTTACATGCAGTCAGCGTTCTGGATACTTGATAAACGATGTGCGATAGCAATCGTTGTTCGGCCTTTGGATGCTTGGTCAAGAGCCTCTTGCACAACCTTCTCAGAGTTTGAGTCAAGCGCCGATGTTGCTTCGTCCAAGAGCAGGACTTTCGGATTCCGTAGGAGAGCACGGGCAATAGCGATACGTTCTGAAAAATGCACCAAGTCAGCAACGCCAAAGTGAACCAGAAGCGCAAAGAGTAACATACGTTTCTGTCCACCGGAAAGTTGAGAACCCTTTCCTCCAACCTCAGTGTCAAAGCCACTGTTAGGTGTGTCCGTCAAAGGAATGTCTCTCGTACTGATAAGAGAAAAAAAACTTACTCAGGGAGGGATTGAATGAAGTCGAGGATGTTTGCTTTACGACAAGCTTCCTCTAGTTCCTGTTGTGTGACCTCACTTGACGGCTTGATGGCTCCAAGCAAGATATTGAAGCGGACCGTCCCAGCGTACAGAGTGGGTTCCTGCGAAACAAGGGCCATAGCCTTTCGGTACTCAGACACATTTAGCTCATTGATAGGTTCCCCGTCCAGCTGTGAAATGCATATCAAATCATAGTCGACTTTGAAAGAATGGTGGTCATACATAGATTTGACCAGCAAGAGGGTCGTAGAATCGCTCAATCAGCTGAATGCTAATGGACCATTAGAATCGATCTGTCCAGTTTGAAATCGGAAACTTACACAGTGCTCTTTCCAGAACCACTTTGACCAACCAGGGCGACATAGGTCCCTGGTTCAATCTTCAAGGAAAGCTCACGAAGGACACGTACACCCGGTCGTGTGGGGTACCTGAAGTGTATGTTCTCAAAGCGAATTTGGCCGCGCACTTGGGCAGGATCCACTGGTTTGCCTTCAGTAGAATCGGCATCGATCTCCGGGACGGAGTCGAGTAGCTTGATGATATCGGAGGCTGCTCCTTTCGCGGAAGACATGTCAGGTACGAACGAGAAGACATTTCCTGCCTGGATAGCACCGAATGTAGTAGTCTACACGAAAGAAGTCAGTACCCATAACAGATTAGGGACTGCTTGTACTTACCATCAAGCCAACAAAGAACCTGAACGTGCTGTATTCTAAGCCGGACACCAGCCTTGAACCATACCAGAACACAAGAGAGATGACGAAAAACATCATGGATTGCGAAAGCGCATATAGACCATTGCTCCAAAACGCGGTCCTATTAGACTTGCGCAAAGGCTCCTCCAGACTCTTACTGTATAGGTCAAGGCAGTCGTCTTCACGGGTTAAAGAGGCGACTGTGCGAATTGCGCCCGCAGCTTCACAAGCTAGTTGCGCGGAGCCGGCATGTTCTTTCTTGTTGGCTTGATCTTTCAGGACGACAACACGCTGAGGGAAAGTTAGTCAGTACATGAGATGACTTCATTGGGTATTGCACATACTAGTCGAATATATCCAGCTGTCACCAGTAAAGGGGTACATGCTAGTAATGAATACGATATCAGTAATGCGACCGTATATGCATTTGGCCCTCGCCTTACCTAGTCCAACGAGGCCAAGCTTCCATGCGAAAATGAGACCGATTATAGCCCCACCAACCAAGGTAGCTACACTTTGCACAATTCTATTCGCAACACTGTGAATTTTCTGCTAGAATACTTCACCACATAGACTTACGCTCCAAGGGTGATACCAGCCAAACCGTTCACCTTTTGTGGGTTATCACTGAGATCAGATGTCAATCCCCCAGTGCTGTTTTCTTCCTTATCAAAGAACTCGACTACGAGGGGGGACAATTAGTTAGAAGTACAATACAATCGTGATTGATGACTCACTATCTTGTCTTAGGATGGCTCGGAAGCTGAGCATTCTTAATTTAGAGGTAAGGCTTGCGGCAGAGGATGCGAAGGAAAAATTCTGGAATCCGATAGCGGCAGTAGACACAATGGCGATCAAGAAGAACCTACAATAATATGTGAGCCGCGAACGAACAGACAGGCCGGAATGTCGTCTTACCAAAGAGCATTACGATCGCCGGCAACTCTCATCGCGTGACCTTGTTCAGAAAAGCCATTAATTCCTTTCGCTATAAGAAAGGGAGATCATGAGCGATGAATGTTATGAAACCGCCCTGGAATGTCTTACCATACACGATACCAAATGCAGGGTACACCAAGCCGGTCACTATCGCAAACGACGCGCCCAAGAGATACCTTGGCCATGCATCCTTATTGATGATCCCCATTCTCTTGAAGAGATATGGTAGGCCGTAGTCGTCTTCTCTTACGACATTGGCCTCCTTTGTCTTTTGCTCAATAATCTCGCTAGCAAGTGATCGTCCCGTATTCTTGCGGCCAAGAGGGATTTCTTCTCTTGCAGCCTTCTCCATATCAGCGGCAGCATCAGCATCAGCCTCCCCAGTACCATCGTCCACAGCAGCTTCACGAAGTTTTTGAGATTGGACCAAACGGGTATAAGCACCTTCCTGATTGCTCAGAAGTTCATTGTGTGTGCCCTGTTCCAACACAACACCATCACCCATCACGAATATCACATCAGCATCCTTGATGGTTGATAAACGATGCGCAATTGTAATGGTCGTTCGACCTATCATACAACCATCAGATCAAAAGCTCAAGAGACAAAAGATATCTCCGCGTACCTGCAGCAGCCTTGTCCAACGCATCTTGCACAATACCCTCGCTCTGAGTATCCAGTGCACTGGTAGCCTCATCAAGCAAAAGAATGCGCGGATCCGAAACGATAGCGCGTGCAATCGCAACACGTTGCTTCTGACCGCCACTAAGCAAAAACCCTCTCTCACCAACCAAAGTATCGTAACCCAAGGGTAACTTGGAGATGAAACCATCCGCATTTGCCTTGATACACGCTGCCTTAATTAATGAGAATTTCTCCTCTTCGCTTGCATGCTCATGAGGAGTTCCAATAAGCCCATGAGCAACATTGCCCTTGATCGTGGTAGCGAAGAGAGTAGGCTCCTGGGAAACCAATCCTATCTGAGAGCGCAGCCACTTTAGATTCAGCGTCTTGATATCGCGTCCGTCTAATTTGACCACTCCCGAGAGAGGATCGTAGAAGCGTTCAACTAGAGAGATCACAGTAGACTTTCCAGAACCCGACGCTCCGACAAGAGCAGCAGTTTTGCCGGCTCGGAAATTCAGGGAGAGATCTTTGACAACAGCGACACTTGGACGTGATGGATAGCTGAACTTGACATTCTCAAGCGTAATTTCTCCCTCCACGGTTTCAGGCTTCAAACCAGATGGGTCCGCAGAATCGATAGCTGGTACACGATCAATGGTGGCATAGAGTTTTGCAGCGGCACCGCGACCGTGAGTAATCGCTATTTGATTTCAGACATCTGAGTATACATATAACAGTGAGGACACACCTTGCATTTCTGGAGCCAACAATGCCAATGAAAATGAACCAATTAAGATGGACATGAAAACATTGATCACTTGGCTAGCATCCGCTGAAGACAACAGCCATCGACTTGAGCAGGCACCAAAGCGCAGTGAGATTATAAACAC